>PVKU01013036.1:0-31438 GCA_004027475.1 Anoura caudifer | reverse complement strand
TGCACCACTGAATCTCACAGGTATTCTACCACAGAAGTTCACACCATAAACCCAGGGAGCCAGAACAGATCAATTTAAGAAGCTGAGGCTAACAAGAAGAGTCTCACAAACAATGGGAAGACAAAGAAACAATCCCCAAGTGGAAGGAAAGGAGGAAGCCCCAGAAAGAATGCTAAATGAAACAGAGGCAACTCAACTATCAGATATTGAGTTCAAAGCAATGGTTGTTAGGAAGCTCAATGAGCTCTCAATGAGCTACCAGAAACTACAGGGAAGCTACAATGAACTCGCTGCAAACTATATCAACATGAAAAAGGAAATAGAAACTATCAACAAGGGCCAAGAGGAAATGAAGAACACAATTTCTGAACTGAAGAACACAGTAGAAGGAATCAAAAGCAGAATCAATGAAGTGGAAGATCAGATCAGCAAGTTGGAGGACAAAGTAGGGAAAAAAAACCCAGAAAGAGAAAGAAAAGGAAAAGAGGCTCAGAAAGAATGAAGAGGGATTAAGAGAAATGCAAGACAATATGAAATGTAATAATATCCGTATAATAGGGATTCCAGAAGGAGAAGAAGAAGAGCAAGGGATAGAAAACCTATTTGAAAAAGTAATGACGGAAAACTTCCCTAATTTGATGAAAGAAAAAGTCACACAAATCCAGGAAACACAGAGTCCCAATCAAGAGGAACTCAAAGAGGCCCACTTCAAGATACATCATAATTAAAATGGCAAAATTCCAAGACAAAGAGAGAATCTTAAAGGCAGCAAGGGAGAAAAAGGAAGTAACATACAAGGGAGCCCCAGTAAGGGTAGCAGCTGACTTCTCAATGGAAATGCTCCAAGCCAGAAGACAATGGCAAGAAATATTCCAAGTAATGAGAACCAAACGCCTGCAACCAAGACTACTTTACCCAGCAAGGCTCTCAATCCAGATAGAAGGCCAAATAAGGAGCTTCCCAGACAAAAGAAGTCAGTCTAAAAGAATACACCTCCTCCAAACCAGTTCTGCAAGAGATGCTAAAGGGACTGCTTTAAGGAAAGGGAAAGGAAGGGAAGGGAAGGGAAGGGAAGGGAAGGGAAGGGAAGGGAAGGGAAGGGAAGGGAAGGGGAACACAGGTACAAAAATGGCAATGAATAAGTACCTATCAATAATGACCTTAAATGTAAATGGGTTAAATGCTCCAATCAAAAGACATAGAATAGCTCAATGGATAAGAAAGCATGACCCACACGTATGCTGCCTACAAGAGACCCACCTGAGGACGAAAGACCTACACAGACTCAAAATGAAGGGCTAGAAACAAATTTTCCAAGCAAATGGACAGGGAAAAAAAGCCAGGGTAGCAATACTGATATCAGACAAAATAAACTTCAAAAGAAGGGCCACAAAGAGAGACCCAGAAAGTCACTTCATAATACTCAAGGGAAGAATCCACCAAGAAGACATAAACATTGTAAATATATATGCACCCAACATAGGGGCACCTAATACATAAAAAAAAATCTTAGAGGACTTCAAGATAGATACTGACAGCAACACAATAATAGTAGGGGATTTTAACACCCCACTGTCAAAAATGGACAGATATTCCAAACAAAAATATCAACAAAGATATTGTGGCATTGAACAACACTCTAGATGAAATGGACTTAACTGATATATATAGAGTCCTTCATCCCAAAGAAACTAAATACACATTCTTTTCAAAAGCACATGGAACATTTTCAAGGATAGACCACATGATAGGACACAAAACAAGCCTCCAGCAAATTCAAGAAAATTGAAATCATACCAAGCATTTTCTCCAACCACAAGGGACTGAAACTAGAAACCAACCCAAAGGGGAAAAACCCAAAACACTCAAAATCATGGAGATTGAATAGCATGCTATTAAACAATGAATGGGTCAAGAATGAAATTAGGGAAGAAATCAAAA
The DNA here is from genome assembly GCA_004027475.1 of Anoura caudifer. Taxonomy (NCBI): domain Eukaryota; kingdom Metazoa; phylum Chordata; class Mammalia; order Chiroptera; family Phyllostomidae; genus Anoura; species Anoura caudifer. Next base: position 29,497 of record PVKU01013036.1, on the reverse strand, counting down.
CATTTCTGGAAACAAATGAAAATGAACTCACAACAACCCAAAACTTATGGGACACAGCAAAGGCAGTTGTCAGAGGGAAGTTCATAGCGATAAAGGCCTACCTAAAAAAGATAGAAACATTTCTAACAAACAACCTAACCCTATGCCTACAAGACTTGAGGTACAACAAAGACAGCCCAGAGAAAGTAGAAGGAAGGAAATAACCAAGATCAAAGCAGAATTAAATGACATAGAGACTAAAAGCACAATTCTAAGGATCAATGAATCCAGGAGTTGGTTCTTTGAAAAGGTAAACAAAATTGACAAGCCTCTAAGTAGGCTCATCAAGAAAAAAAGAGAGAGGACCCAAATAAACACAATCAGAAATGAAAGAGGAGAGATTACAACTGACACCACAGAAATACAAAGGATTTTGTAAGAAATTACTATGAAGAACTATATGCCAAGAAATTTGAAAACCTAGGTGAAATGGACAAATTTCTAGAAAAATATAATCTTCCAAAACTCAATGAAGAAGAAGCAGAAAGCCTGAACAGACCAATAACAACAGAAGAAATTGAAGCAGTAATCAAAAAACTCCTGACACACAAAAGCCCTGGACCTGATGGTTTCACAGGAGAATTCCACAAATCATTTAAGGAAGAGCTAACCTCTATCCTTCACAGACTGATCAAAAAATCCAAAATGATGGAAGACTCCCAAACTCTTTTTATGAAGCCAGCATCATCCTAATCCCAAAACCAGATAAAGACACAATAAAGAAAGAAAACTTCAGGCCAGTATTGCTGATGAACATAGACACTAAAATCCTCAACAAAATATTAGCAAACCGCATCCACCAACACATTAAAAAGATCATACACCATGACCAAGTGGGATTCATCACAGGGATGCAAGAATGGTTCAACATTTGCAAATCAGTAAATATAATACATCACATAAACAAAAGCAAAGACAAAAATCACATGATCATATCAATAGATGTGGGAAAAGCATTTGATAAGGTACAACACCAATTTATGATAAAAACACTTGGCAAAGTGGGAATAGAGGGAGCATTCCTCAACACAATAAAGGCAATATATGAGAGACCTACCCCCAACATCATACTCAATGGGCAAAAACTAAAATCTTTTCCACTAAGATCAGGAACAAGACAAGGATGTCCACTTTTCACCACTTCTACTCAATATAGTATTAGAAGTCTTAGCCACAGCAATGAGACAAGAAAAGGAAATAAAAGGCATCCAAATTGGAAAGGAGGAAACAAAACTATCATTGTTTGCAGATTACATGATAGTGTACACAGAAAATCCTATAGACTCGGACAAAAAGCTGCTCAACCTAATAAATAAATTTGGCCAAACAACAGGATACAAAGGCAATATCCAGAAATCAAAGGCATTTTTGTATACCAACAATGAAACAGCAGAAGCAGAAATCAAGAAAAAAAATCGCATTCAATATAGCAAAAAGAAAAATAAAATACCTAGGAATAAACCTAACCAAGGAGGTAAAAGACCTGTATGCATAAAACTACACAACACTGAAGAAAGAAATCAAGGAAGACACAAACAAATGGAAACATATACCATGGTCGTGGATTGGAAGAATTAACATCATCAAAATGTCCATACTACCCAAAGCAATTTACAGATTCAATGCAATACCTATTAAAGTACCAATGGCATATTTCACAGACAAAGAACAAGCACATCAAAAATTTATGTGGAACCATAAATGACCTGAAATAGCTGCAGCAATTTTGAGAAAGAAGAGCAAAGTAGGAGGGATCACAATACCTGATACCAAACTGTATTACAAGGCTACTGTAATCAAAACAGCCTGGTACTGGCATAAAAACAGGCACATGGACCAGTGGAAGAGAAGAGAGAGCCCAGAAATAAACCCAAGTCTCTACAGCCAATTAATATTTGACAAATGGGGCAGCAACATAAAATGGTGTAAAAACACCCTCTTCAACAAGTGGTGTTGGGAGAACTGGACAGCTATGTACAAAAAAAAAAATGAAACTCAAGCACCAACTTACACCATACACAAGAATAAATTCAAAGTGGATAAAATATTTAAATAAGCCATGACACCATTAAAGTCCTAGAGGAGAACATGGGCAGGAAAATCTCAGATATTTCACGCAACAACATTTTTACTGATATGTCCCCTAAAGCAAGGGACATAAAGGAAAAAATAAACAAATGGGATCTCATCAAAATAAAAAGCTTCTGCACGGCTAAAGAAAACAGTATTAAAATAAAAAGAGAACCAACTGTATGGGAAAACATATTTTCCAATGATACCTCAGACAAGGGTTTAATCTCCAAAATATATAAAGAACTTACATGACTCCACTCTAAGAAAATAAGCAACCCAATTAAAAAATGGGCAAAAGACTTGAACAGACACTTCTCCAAGAAGGACATACAGAAGATCCAGAAACACATGAAAAGATGCTCCATATCGCTAGCTATCAGAGAAATGCAAATTAAAACTACAATGAGATACCACCTCACACCAGTCAGAATGGCCATCATAAACAAAGCAACAAACAACAAGTGTTGGAGAGGTTGTGGAGAAAAGGGGACCCTAGTGCACTGTTGGTGGGATTGCAGACTGGTACAACCACTATGGAAAGCAGTATGGAATTTTCTAAGAAAACTAAAAATGGATCTACCTTTTGACCCAAGCAATTCCACTGCTAGGATTATATCCTCAGAACCCTGAAACACCAATCCAAAAGAACCTATGCACCCCAATGCTCAAAGCAGCACAATTTACAATAGCCAAGTGTTGGAAGCAACCTAGATGCTCATCAGTAAATGAATGGATCAAGAAACTATGGTACATTTACACAATGGAATTCTATGCAGCAGAAAGAAAGAAGGAGCTCCTACCCTTTGCAACAGCATGGATGGAACTGGAGAGCATTATGCTAAGTGAAATAAGCCAGGAAGTGAAAAATAAATGCCATATGATCTTACCTTTAACAGGAACCTAATCAACAAAACAAACAAACAAGCATAATATAACCAAAGACACTGAAATTGAGAATGGGCTGACAGTCACCAGAGGGGAGAGGGGAGGGAACTTCAGGGGAAAAGGGAAAGGGTTTACAGGAACAAGTGTGGAGGACACATAGACAAAAACTAGGGGAGGTGGAGGTGGGGGGGGTGGGCTAGGATGGGAGTAAAAGACACAGAACTGTACCAGAACAACAATTAAAATTAAAAAAAAATTAAAATTAAAAAAAGATCTGTCTATTCAAATCCTTTGCCAAGTTCTTAACTGAGTTATTTGGGGATTTTTCTACAATTGAGTTGAAGGATTTCCTTATATATCTTGGCTATTAACCCCTTATCAAATACCTGATTTGCAAATATTTTCTCCCATTCCATAGGCTATCTCTTTACTATTATTTCCTTTGTTGTGCAGGAATTTTTAGTTTGATATAGTCCCACTTATCTCTTTTGCTTTTGTTTCTATGCTTTGCTGTCATATCCAAGAAATAATTTCCAAGACCAATGTCATGCAACTTTTCCCCTATGTTTTCTTCTAGAAGTTTTATACTTTCAAGTATTTTGTTTAACTCTAATTTATTTTTATTTAATATTTTGTATGATATAAGGGTCCAATCTAATTTTTTGCCTATGGACAATGAATATACAGTTTTCTCAACACTATCTGTTGAAGAGGCTATCCTTTTCCCATTGTGTATTTTTAGCCCCCTTGATGAAAATCAGTTGACTGTATATGCATGAATCTATTTCTGGGCTCTTCTACGCCATTGATCTATATGTCTGTTTTATGCTAGTGCCATACTGTTTTATTACTATAGTTTTGTGATATATTTTTAAATCAGAAAGTGTTATGTTTCCAGCTTTGTTATTCTTTTTCAGAAAGCTTTTGGCTATTCCAGGTCCTTTGCAGTTCCAAATTAATTTTAGGACTGTTTTTCTGTTTCTGTACAGAAACAGATGCCAAATGCCACTGGAATTTCAATAGGGATTGCATTTAATCTGTAGATTGCTTTGGGTATTAGAAATATTTTAATAACATTGTCTTCTAATTCATAAATACAGGATGTCTTTTCATTTATTTGTGTCTAATTTCTTTCATCAATGTCTTATAATTTTCAGTGCACTCATCTTGCACCTCTTTAGTTAAGTTTATTCCTAAGTATTTTATTCTTTTTGATGTTACAATAAGTGGGATTGTTTTCTTAATTTCCTTTTCAGATAGTTCATTGTTAGTGTGTTGATTTTGTGACCTGCAACTTTACTGAATACTAGTTCTAAGATGGTAAATTGTTTTTGTTATATGGTTTTTTGCCAAAATTTTTTAAAAAATAACTACCCAGTCAGATAGTGACTCATTGCTATTAGTTACTGACTTATTGAGATATTTTCAATATATAGCAAAATGATAGGCACCTAGAAACATGGCATTAAACATTTTGTAAATAATCCTTAACCCCTATAACCAGATTTCTCTTTAAGAGGTACAGTATTATACTGCTGATTTCTAACTCTAAAATTGACGCTTCCTGCATGTCTGCTGGAGATGTACTTGAAAGTGTTTTACCAGACATAATAGAGCTTTTGGGTTAAAGTGATCTGAGTTCTGTCCTAGCTCTGCCAATTACTACCTGTAGGATCTTGAACAAGTTATTTAACATCTCTAAGCCTGAGTCTTTTCCTCTGTGCAATAACAAAAATGGTACATATCTCACAAGATGGTTATGAGAATACAAATAGTAGGCATAATATGGATACAATGTCTGGTTCCCATTGTTAGATAAAACATTAATAATAAAAATAGCTATATGATGATGACAACAATGATGATGATTAACTGGACCATCCATTCATTCACCTAGTTCCTATTCATAAGCCAGAACATATAACTGTAGGACAACAGGGCAGGTTTAAGGGTGCAGTATTAGCTATAGGAAAGATTTTTTTCCTCTATGTGTTAACTAGATTCATGCATATCTCTCACACTGATATATATTTGATGAAGTATCAAATACAAATATGTTTTCTGCCCATGTACTAATAATTTGAAAACATTTGTAACCCCATCTTCAACTACTGAATTGTCTGGCTTTATTCTGCTTTTTGGGAGAGGAGTCAGTCAAAAAAAAAAAGTATAAAAGGGGATTGTTTCTAATTGAATTGAAAGAACCAAAAACCTGCTCTGCACAGACTAAATTTTTTTAATTAAGTTTGACTCATGCCAATGCTATTAATCCCTCAGTTCATAAGCATTTTTGGTCCCAGTGAATTCTCTTTTTAAAAAAAAAATTTCCCTTTCATGTTGCAACTGGAGCACAAATTAATTGCAAAGTATATGATCCATATCAAATCAATTACCATATCTTGTTAATTTTTCCTTTGTAATGACTCCCTATCTTTTCCTTCCCACTTCTGATTCAATAATGTTAATCTGCCTTCATCTCACTCTTGGATATCTTCACTATCTTCCCTTTGGTCCCTCTGCAGCAAGGAATCTACCATTTTTTTGTCCTATGAACCATAAGAAAAGTCTTTCTTAGTTACAACACTTTGTTGACTCTCTGTTATCTAAAGAATAAAATCCAAATCCCTTAACTTTACTCTCAAATTAACTCTCAGATTGTCTTCCACAAACCCAAACCCAATCCATTGGGTTTGTCTGATCCTAAACCCAATCCATTTTCTTCTCTCAAGGAAAGCCTTTCACAATTGTTTCCCAAATGGCCTTGATATACTGGAAATAGGATTGACCCAATGGCACATAATCATTTTCTTTACCTCATCAATTTCTAAACATTAAGCAGTGTGTGAAAAAGAAAAGATAAAAGAGTACACCTTCATTTCCAAATATTCCTGACCATGACTAAAAACCCCAGAAAAAAGAGCAAAGCTTAATATGCATAAAACAAAACCCATCCCATATTCCTTAATTCCCAAGAAAAGTTCTAGGCTCCCAATTATTTCCAGAGGCCTCCCAACTTTTAAGAAACCAAGACTGCCAGAAGATGAGCATAATACTTGTCTCCATGGTAGTAACTCATCAGCCTAACACTGTCATCAAGTTTTCACAATGCTCACTTCCATATCATCACCACAGCCCTCTCCTATACTAGTAGTAAAGCAAATGAAGCTATTGGGGGAGCAAAGCAGGAGCTGGAAGTGGTGGACTAAATCAGCTGCCAGGATGGGAACAAAATTCAGGAATTCTACTCCCTCCTCATACCCAATTACTGAGTTGTCCATTTAGTTTTTGTTTGTTTTTAGTTTTTCCCTACATTTTTTCCTTCTGAATAAACAAACTAGCTCAAAGGCAGCAAGACTCTGAAGATGTAAGAATTCCTTCTTTATATGCAAACCACTGTTTCTCAAGACCTTTATTTTCCATATGAGAATATTTCACATTAGACTCATAGGTTCTCTATAGACACTGGGGCTCTTTTGGTTAATGGTGACTGCAAACAAAGATCCCTAAACAACCACTGGAAAGACAACTACCCCAAAGTTAAGGAAATTAAAGACCTTTGTTTTCCGTTTGGATGGATTCCAGACCACCACAACTTAACTCATCATTTATTATTTCAACAAATATTTATAGAGCACCTACTATATGCCAGGACTTGTGCATGGCACAGAATATATAGTGATTTAAAAAAATAGTACCACAGTCCCTGGACAGTGGCTCAGTTGGCTGGAGCAACATCCCATACACCAAAAAGTTATGAGTTCCATTCCTGGTCAGTGCACATACCTAGGTTATAGATTTAACCTGGTTGGAGCACATTTGGATAGCATTTCTCTTTCACACTGATGTCTCTCTCTCTCTCTCTCTTCCTTGCTCTCAGGTCAATAAACATATCCTTGGGTGGGAATTTAAAAAACAAAAATACCACCATACATTCAAGTGTGTGATACCAAGAGGTATCAAGAGATATCAGGGACAGAGGTCTACTCTAAAAGGAAGTGTGCAATGAGTCCTTGAGCATCCTTATTTTATAGTAAGAGGATCAATAATTCTCTCTGACTTTTAAATATTATAACTATGTGCTGAAACAAGAATTCAGTATAAGTAAACAAGCATTTTTGACCACCACTATGCATTCTAGAAATGATGAGATTCTAAAATGGACAGGGAGCAACCATATATTGTTAATAAAACAGATTTTAGAATCATCAGGTCTGACTCTGCTAAGTCCTAGTTGTAAAGCTGGGACAAATTACTTAACCTCCTTGAACTTCAGTTTCCTCATCTTTAAATTTATGGTGCTTTAAATTTAAATTAAATGGTGATATTTGGAAAACCCACCTGGTAGTGTTGTCGTGAGGATAAAATGAGATATTCTATAAAGTGCCTTTTGTAGGGTAGATGCTCAAAAACCATTTATTTCCTTCTTTGAAGAAATTAGGGCTCCTAACCCCAATTAGGAAGTTAGTGATTTAGTATAAGGCTTGAATAGGACAGTAACAGTAAGACCAAAGAGGAAATGAAAAATACCAAAGGCAGTTAAACAGGCAAAAAAGAGAGTTGCCATTGCATCAAAAAAGATTGCATTATACTTATGAACTAAAAGAAATGTTATTTTAGGGAAAAGGCTAGGTCTCAAAATAAGGTTGAACATTTTCTATCTTAAGAAAAATTAGACTTCTAGGCAAAATCCAAAATGCAGAGAAGAAAATATACCCTTGGGATAAAGTATTTCAGGTCATTGCACTTCAGTAAGAAGAAGAAAAAATATCTAAAGAAAAAAGGTGTGAGGGGGAGGTAGCAGAGGGTAAAAGGGTCAAATATATGGTGACAGAAGATTTGACTTTGGGTGGTAAATATACCATGCAAGGTACAGAAAATATGATAAAGTTGTACACTTGAAACCTATGATTTTATTAACCAATGTCACCCCAATAAACTTAACAAAAAATGTAAATAAAAAATAATTTTAAATAAAAAGGTCAACAATAATGAATTCCTTTATAAACAATCTGATAAAAAACCATACAATGATTAAATACATCACTTTAGCCATTGGCCCCATCCGCTTATGACCTAAGATCATGGCATCCATGGTCAAAGGAAAGCACCCTATTTCACTGAGGGTTTTTTAAATATATTTTATTGATTATGCTATTACAGTTGTCCCATTTCCCCCCCTTTATTCCCCTCTGCCCTGCACACCCCCTCCCACCCACATTCCCCCCCTTTAGTTCTGTGGGTCATACATATAAGTTCTTTGGTTTCTACATTTTCTATACTATTCTCAACTTCCCCCTATTTTATACCTACCATTTATGCTACTTATTCTCTGTACCTTTTCCCCCTCTCTCCCCTCCCACTCCCCTGCTGATAACCCTTCACATGATCTCCGTTTCTGTGATTCTGTTCCTGTTCTAGCTGTTTGCTTAGTTTGTTTTTGTTTTAGGTTCTCTTGTTAATAACTGTGAGTTTGTTGTTATTTTACTATTCATCTTTTTATCTTCTTTTTCTTAGATAAGTCCTTTTAACATTTCATATAATAAGAGCTTGGTGATGATGAACTCCTTTAACTTGACCTTATCTGGGAAGCATTTTATCTGCCCTTCCATTCTAAATGACAGCTTTGCTGGATAGAGTAATCTTGGATGTAGATCCTTGACTTTCCTGACTTGGAATACTCCTTTCCAGCCCCTTCTTGCCTATAAGGTCTCTTTAGAGAAATCAGCTGACAGTCTGATGGGAACTCCTTTGTAGGTAACTGTCTCCTTTTCTCTTGCTGCTTTTAAGATTCTCTCCTTATCTTTAATCTTGGTTAATGTAATTATGATGTGCCTTGGTGTGTTCCTCCTTGGGTCCAACTTCTTTGGGACTCTCTTCACAGCAAGACATTAAAAACTTATTTGAAAAAATAATGAAAGAAAACTTCTCTTATTTGGAGAAGGAAATAGACATACAAGTCCGGGAAGCACAGAGTTCCAAACAAGTTGGACCCAAAGAGGGCCATACCAAGCCCCATCATCCCAAAGGTTAAAGATAAAGAGAGAATCTTAAAAGCAGCAAGAGAAAAGGAGACAGTTACCTACAAAAGAGTTTCCATAAGACTATCAGCTGATTTCTCAAAGGAAAACTTTGCAGGCAAGAAGGGACTGGTAAGAAGTATTCAAAGTGATAAAAAGCAAGGATCTACAACCTAGATTATTCTAGCCAGCAAAGCTATCATTTAGAATAGAAAAGCAGATAGAGTGCTTCCTGGACAAGATAAAGCTAAAGGAGTTCATCATCACCAAGTCATTATTACATGAAATGTTAAAGGGACTTAGTTAAGAAAAAGAAAATTAAAACTATGAATATTAAAATGGCAACAAATTCACGACTACAACAACTTAATCTAAAAAAACTAAGCAAACAACCAAAACAGGAACAAAATCATAGATATGAAGATCATTTGGAGGGTAATAAATTGGGAGAGGGAAGAGGGAGAACGGGAGAAATGGTGCAGGGATTAAGAAGCAAAATTGCCAGGTACAACAAAATAGATAGGGGGATGTTAATAGCACAGGAAATGGAGAAGCCAAAGAACTCATATGTACAACCCATCGACATAAACTAAGGGTGGGGGTTGTATTGCTGGAGGGAAGGAGTGTACTGGCAGAGGGGGACAAATGGAAAAACTGGGACAACTGTAATAGCATAATCAATAAAATATACTTTAAAAATGACTAAGTGAGACAGTGCTTGTAACACCTTGGAAATGTTCAATAAATGTAGGCTGATGATGTTACTGATATTGTTGTTTCCAGAAGAAAATACACTTTATCTCAATTTTTTTCATGCTTATCATTGATGAGAATCACCTGAAGCCTTCATCTCAAATTATAAAACCATTCTGTGATACAGAGGAAACTTTAAGAATCTCAACAATCAGAAATAATGAGTAAATTTGGTGACACCTATAAAGTCTTCAGATAAAGCTTACTGCTTCTTTCTCGGTAATCTGTCTATTCATGTTTCTACCATATCATTATCTATTTGACATTTTTTCCCCACTAAAGTGTGAGTTTTATCAGAGCAAGGAATACATACCATTCATTTTGGTATCCTATAGAGAGAGGATACTGCAATGTTAACAAAATACTATGTTACATAGAAGATGCTTAATAAATGTTTATTAAAATATTTCACTGAAAATTCATGGATTTCTCATAATTTCTTATCTATCTGAATTCCTGTTTCAGCCTCCTTGGAAAAAAAAGGAAAGGGTTTTTTAATTTAATCTTTATTATATTTGTTTCCATTAAGGAAAGGGTTTTGAAAGCTGATCAATTTAGCAATTACAATCCACATGTCTACCTAACAATGAAAACCCCTAAACAAGTGAAATTTTACTAGTTTGCCCATCTTAAAGTTCCAAGGGTTCTCAGGAACAAGGAAATACTCTGAAACAGGTTTTAGCCCTAGGAAAACACTGAGTTTACATAACCAACCCATGATCCCTGCCATCATCGCTAACTAAAATGGATGAAAAGCACCTCCCCGCTCCCCATCTGGCTGCTTGCTGCCTTTCAGTGAATATTTTCCTCTTTTGGCTGTCATAGGTACTAATATTAATATTAAGTAGCAAAACCTGCTACTCTAAGTATGGTCCCCAGACCAGCAGTATGGGCAAGACCTAGGAATTTGCCAGAAACGTGGATTTTAACTAGATTCCCTAGGTGATTCACATACACATCAAAGTTTAGGTGGCACTACAGTAGAGTTGGCTATGCCTGGTGTCTAGATTTAACTCCACAACAGCCCAGCAGGGGCACCTTACACAAATCACTTTACCCAGTGGTTCTTACCCTGGTGTGCACTTTAGAAACACCTGGGGAGACTTTTTTTAATCTCAATGCTTTAGCTACACCCTAGAGATTTATTTAATTGGAATAGCACCCAATATGTTTGTTTTAAAGCTCCCCACTGACTAACCCCTTCTATCAAATGGGACAATTAACAGTACTGGCCTCATGGAGCTGTGAGGAGAATGAATATCTGATCACCTCTGAAAAGCTTTTGGCTCAGTACTTGGGATGTATAATAAGTGCTCAGTGTTCGGGAGTTATTATCATACCTGGAAACCTAGAAATAAATTATCCTACAGTATGGATAAAATACAACAGGTTCACATGTACCGGTCTGGCCCATCTTACAGGCTGATACCTGCCAAACTCATGAGACACAAAAGAAAGGTCACAATCAAAGAACACATTACCTGCAGGACGAGTTTTTCCTAGCAGCAAACTGTTGATTGAAGGTTCAAGGAAACTACAGTGTCAGGCAAGGGCAACCCATCTCTGCAAGGTGTCAGCAAAGGCCAGCACCTTCATTTGGAATGTGTTGATGGAGGGTGGAGGAGCACTATTTCAGCAGTTCTCTAACACAGGAAATCCCCCTTACCACACCTTCCTGATTTACACTGATTCTTGATATACACCACATGTGTCCTCAACTCTCTTTTCCCCTCCCCCAAAGCTTTCAATTGTTCTGTTCCACACTTAGGTGATGAAAACTTAAAACTTGTGGTTATAACTTCTATGAGAAATTTCATTTTGAAAGCTTGCTAAATTTCAACTTTATTGCCATAAGGAAACAGAAAAAAACAAAAGACCTCAGTCATCCGCTAACACAAAAACCCCTAGTGAAGACATTTAATAAGTGTAAGTTTTCTGCTACAAGTTGTTGAAAATCCTGACCTTTGGACTGCAGTGCCATTCATTTGCTTCTACAAATGTTCTATGAAACAATAGCACTTATTTTTCTAATGGTTTTAGGTTATGTGTTTAGTTTCACCTATGGATTTTAACTTGGTTAAGCCTGGCCTGTAAGCAGTTCCTTCTGACTCTATACCTCACTGGATTTAACCTGAGTCTACTCTTCCAAGGGGATTCTTAATGGCCAGGCAAGTAAGTCCACAACCTGGTTTTTCAACAATTGCAAGGGAATAAACACCCAGATGGAAACAGCTTACCTATTAGGTCACTGACTGATACGCAAAAATTTATCTCAGTGGTGATTACATTTTTTTAAGTGTGCGTACTTCAGTGACTCTGCCACCAAAAAGCTCACATTCCATTGCCAGTTCTTCTGCTTACATACTATGGGCCTCTTCCCTGGTAGATGAACAGACTCCTCCTCCCTTTCTTTTACTGGGTGCACTGACAGCTAATGAATGTCTGCGTTTAAAAGGATTTGAAATTCTTTCTTGGAAGTCTCTTCAGTGTTAGTGGCCTCCCAACCAGTGCTCTCAAAGTCCTCTCCATCCCATTCTCTGGGCTGGTTCTAATGTAACCCTGCAAATGGAGCCCAGTCTCAAGAGAGTCTGGAATTCAGGTGCTACATCTTCAAGGATGACATTCTATTAAAGAGTTTGTCAGTGAGGAACAGTTCAAAAAGATACAAGAATCTGGGACTAAACTGAACCCCAGCACATTTACAAACAAAATGGCCTCTCAGAAAAACCCATTCTAGCTTCCCAAAGAACCTGTTTCAGGTTGGCCCAAGTACCAAAGAGCAACAGTACCCACCGGGTTCACTGCAGCAGAGTGAAAGGATTATTAGCTGTGATATCCCATTCAAAAGTGTTAGGTTTGAAGGCAGAGGTATCAAGTTCTAATTCCAGCTATGCCACTTAAAAGCTACATTACTCTGAACAACTTCTTTGAATTTGTCTTCTCATTTATAAAATGGAAATGCCAAAATTTAAAATAAGACTAACTCTACACAGTTTCTGTGGGGATCAGAACATCTTTAAAGAACATTACAAATATAAAGTGTAATTATTTTTCTCCTGCAAACAACTGATTAAGGAGCTATTTAAAAATGACTACCTTGTGCCTTCTTTAGTCTGTTTCTAACAAAACATAGGCCAGATCTTTTTATATATCTCTTCTTCAGCTAACTAGTATTCAAATTCACAAAGCAGCTTTAACAAGATGAGTGAAATTCATCTTTAACAAGATGAAGGAAATCCTCAGCTAGGGTGTCTTTCAAATCATACAGTGATATATTATTTGAACAAAAAAGCAAAATATGTTTAGTGTCACTTTCCTCTGTATCCAAAACTTTAAAAACCACTTGTTTTATTTTTTCACATTTTTAAATTGTTGTTCAAGTACAGTTAAACCACTTGCTTCACTGTATGTATGTATCTGCAAAAGGCGCAATACCAGATGTTGTGGATAAAGAGAGAAATGATATTATCACTACCCTCACAGTTACCTAGGAGTAGAGCTAAGTCTACATGAACATACACAAATAGATACCTGAAAACATAAGGCAGAATACGAAAACAGCCACAGAAGTGATTTTTAAATAAATACCTTAGAAATTCATTCAGGCTCAATAAATGTTGAATGAATGAATGAATGAAATCACTTTGAGCTGAGATGTGAAAAATTCATAAAGGAAGACAATTCTGAACGGGACTTTGAAAGAGAAAGAATTCAGGAATGGTTAGGAAGTAGGCAGAAGCATGTGAGGGATTCAAACGTATTAGAAATTAAGAGAATGGCAGAGAGTAGAAGCTTTGTGACAAAAAGCTATACCATTTGTGAACAGACCCAGGTTCCTGTTCGTAGGAGGAGAGAAGAAGCTGGCCAACAATGCTGGGCTGACTCTAGAGAGGCTTGGAAAGCTGGAGGAGAGTGAAAAGGACTTAAGTTAGCAGGCAAGGATGTCACTGAAGGTTTCTAGCTGGGCAGTCACAGGAGGACAGAGAGCTTCAGAACAATTAATCAAGAAGCAGGATGGAGAAAGGCTGGGGACAAGGAACCCAGTTCCCTGAGAAAGAGAGATAACAGAATAGGCGTCAGCTGATGAGTGCCCACACCAATTGGAAACAGCCACAGCAAAAAAAATAGTAATAATTTTCATTTAGCCCCATTCTCAAACTTTCAAATCAGACTCAACCTAATATAAACCCCTAGAGGAAAGAGCTTTGAAACTGTCTAGGTAGACAAATGAGGAAAATTGCTGTGATGTTATAATGGGGTATGGTGACAATCAACTTTGGAGTGAGACCGTCCTGGATCTAACCACAGCTCTGCCACTTACTAATACAGTTACTTAAATAACCCCAGACTTTGTGTAAAACATACAGTCTCCTTGCCTCCTGGTTTCTTCAGTTTAAGTGGCTATAAAAGTGTTCTCTACTTGAATTTAACAAACTCTCAGTTCAAAGAGAAAGATGAGGGAGGGAGGAATGAAGGAAGGGTTTTCTTGAAACCTCATCCTTATCAGTTCTCTTTACACTTCACAAGATTTCACTGGGCTTAGAACTTGAAGGAAGAAGAAGGTGGAATATGGTTCCAGTTTATAAATTTAAAAAAGAAGTAATTCCAAAAATACCCAACAATTTGATGGTAACTTTCTAACAGCTTTTTCAAATATTATTTTTATGTTTTTTTCTGACATTCCCCTTACCTCAATAGCACTGTGGATTCATTTCTATTCTTCTCTTCAATGCATCTGCTACGAAAATATACCTCTTTCCCAGAGAAACTAGTAAGTGCTATCTCACACTAGATCAGTTAATGTACTATTCCTTCACTATCATGATGTGTGACAAACATCTCTTTCAAGTGTTCATATGTCTCTCTGTGATTATTATTTCATTGTTTTTACATAACAACTATTTTGTGTCCTGACCCACAAGACCTTTAAATATCCTCATAGGAAGACCTGTGACACATTTTTTCAATGCTCCATAATGCATAGTATAGGGCTTTGAGTACCTAATAAATGGATGAATGAATGAAACAATGAATGAATCAAAGACTGGATCCCTCTCTTATTGAAGCACGTAGAAGAGAGGATAAGATAGGGTTCTAATCCTGGTTCTACCAACCATTCATCTGTATGAACTTGAGCAAGTCACATGTCTTTTCCAAGTCTCAGTTTCTCCATACACACACACACACACACACACACACACACACTTCCCATCAGATTGATTTAAGAATTAAGAGGTAAAAAAAAAAAAAGAAATAAAGGAGGTAACATATGTCAAACACAGTAATTGCTCAACAAACAGGTGCTATTGGTAGCGGTAGTAGTACTCACCCTTAGCACCAGGTCAAGCACCCTCCTCCTAGGCACCTGTCCTAACTATGCCAGCTCTCACTTAACCCCCCTACTCTGAACTCCTATGGCTCTTACAACTTGTATATCTTTTTTTAAAGATTTTATTTATTTTATTTTTAGAGAGAGGGGAAGGAAGGGAGAAAGAGAGACAGAAACATCAATGTGTGGTTGCCTTTTGCATGGCCCCCACTGGGGTCCTGGCCTGCAACCCAGGCATGTGCCCTGACTGGGAATCGAACTGGCAACCCTTTGGTTCACAGCCCGCACTCAATCCACTGAGCTACACCAGCCAGGGCAACTTGTACATCTTTTAACTTTTGAAAATACCTTATCTTGTGCTTATTGCTATTATTTCCTGCATGTCTTGTGGTGTCTGAGGAAATCTTTAACTCATAGAATTTTACAAGTAGACACTACTTGTAGACAATATAGTCACTTCTCTTTATTTCACAGTTAAGGAAGGCTTCAGGAGCCTGAACAATTTCCCCAATGGCATATGGTTAGTTAATAAAAGAACTGAAACTAATACCAAAGTCACCTTGTGAAGCTCATAGCAGAGGCTCGGTTTAAGCCTGCAGGTTTAATGAAAGACATCACTGAGTCCCTGTTTCACAACATATTAGTAGGGTGGTCTTGGGCAAGCTACTTAACTACCCTGTCCCCATTTCCCCAACTGTCAAATGGGGAAAACTACTTTCTTCACAGGGTTGCAAAAAAGATTAAATATGTTAATTAATGTAAATTGCTTAAAATAGTAGTTGGCACACAATAAGCACTCAATAATGTTAGGTATTTTATATTATGACTATTATGAAGTTTCAGGGAAAAAATCCATTCTTTTATAGCATTTCCAAATAATGCCCCAAATCTGGACAATTTTCCTTTTCCTGGCCTTCCAATATCACCTTCTATCCTTCAAGGTGTTCTTGCCTTCCCAGAGTAAATGAAAATAAGGTATTGATTTAATCTGCAGCTCCTTCAATGCAAACACATATCCCCATCTTTTCTAAATATGCAACTTGTATTTTTCATTCTTCATTCTTTGCCACATGAAAAGCAAAACATGTGCATTAAGGCTTGTAAATAACATACTTTGTTTGCCTTCATATGTCTGTTCTATGCAGTGTAATGATGATTATCTCTATATGGATTTTATGTGCATGTCAATGCCAGTGTGTTTTGATTGTAAATTCCTATAGAGACAAAAATTGTCTGCTTACGTCAATCAAACATAAATTCTGGGGCACTTGGGCCAAATTGATTCAAGTATTCAGAAAAGAATTTCAGAAAAATTCAGAAAATGAGGGGGGATTAATGGAGATTGGCTTAGCAGAAGGCTTACTGAAAGAGGGAACTTGGGTAGAGGTTGAAGGACAAGCAAAATTTTTAATTCAAGAGGGAAAATGAGTGTTCAAGGTGGAGGGTATCATATTAACAAAGCAGGGGGACTGGGCAAAGATTAGCCTAACTAAAGTAGAGCAGTGGTGCTAGAGACCAGTGTGAAATTCTGTTGAATATGTAAGACCAGAGCACTTTGATAGTTCAGTTCATGTTTTATTCCTCTTGGTAGCCCCAATATCTAGCACTAAGTTTGGATACAGTTAATAATCAAAAAATGTTTTAAAAATTAAGCAAAATTATACTGTTTTTCACTCTCCTAAAGTAAAGAAAACTAAAGAGTTGACTCCAACTCAATCAGATCATGAAATCAAAGGATAAATGAGTTAAACAAGTGTCTTTACCTTCTACAGCACTAGCCACTAGTCTAGAAATGTTTGTATTTTGCCTATATCACCATCCATGGACGAGAGCAAGAAATAAAACACACCAAATTCTCTCATGCTCACATATTCACATTCTCTCTACTTCTGCCTCCCTCCTTCCTTTCTCCCCCTCTACCCTCCTTTCCCTCACCACCACCCCCCCACACACACACAAAGACTGTCTCATGGACTGAGACAGCTGAAAACTTGATTAAGGCATAAGAAGCACTGAAGTTAACATTCTTAACATCTCATCCATTTTGATGAAGGATTCTCAGAAGAGGATCCGGACTCCAAGAGCCCAAACCATGTAACTGCCAGACTGAACAGACAGGCCAGAGGAAATTTTGAAACAAACATCTTTTCTTCATGAGGTACCTATCCCAAAAGGAGTGCTTGGGAGAACAGGAGAGAGAATTTAAACAAATTTGGCAAGATAAATAACGTATTTGGTATTGGCAACAGTAGCATAATTTGTGTTGTTACAGAAACACACAACTGTTTGTGAATTACCAATGATCAGGTGATAAGTATACAAATGAAGCTGAGACTGAAAGGTTTGTTTACTGGACTTTTTGGTTCACTGAAATTAATTAAGTTACCTTAACAAGCAATAGATCAGAGTATCTTAATCTCTACTATACATATGGCCACAGTGACTAAATTTTGACTAAATGACATGATGATTATATTTTTGTGAGATACCCACATTCAAATTCACAAGGGTATAGTGAGCTGCAGCTAGCACTCAGGACCTGGTTACCATATTTCAAACATTACAGAAAATGCATCCTTTAATACAATATTAAATTGTATCAAATCTTAAAGTTGCTGACAGACAAATCATAAATGCCAAATGATAAAGTTGAAATGGAGGCTATTCTTGGGCCTAAAAATCTCCAGAAACTGCTTTTGGTTGATACTGCGTAAGTGACAAGAGGTTAGTCATGTGTGATGTGACAGTAGTACCAGCCTCATTCATCTTCCCAGCCTCAGTGACAAACAGGAGACTGAAACTAGATGTCTGTTTAATAAGCAAGTTCATGAGTGAATAAATATAATAAAATACTAGGCTATTTTTATACTATAAAATAACAACACAAAAATTACCAAGCAAATTCTAAAACTTTTTATTTATTTTTTAAAGATGTTATTTATTTATTTTTAGAGAGAGGGGAAGGGAGGAAGAGAGGAAGAGAAACATCAACATGTGGTTGCCTCTCATGTCCCCATTACTGGGGGCCTGGCCTGCAACCTAGGCATGTGCCCTGACTTGAAATCCAACCAGCAACCCTTTGGTTCACAGGTCAGCAAACTTATTTATTTTAAATATCCTGCAATATAAGAATCAGATTAATAATTTTATTTTTAATTATATTTTATTATGTTTTTACAGTGGTCTCAATTTTTCCCCTGTTGCCCCCCTCCATGCAGCACTGCCCACTCCCTCAGGCAATCTCTGTACCATTGTTCCTGTCCAAGAGTCATGGTAAAGTCCTTTGGCTACTCCATTCCCTATACTGTACTTTACATCCCCATGGCTATTCGGCAACTATCTATTTGTACTTCTTAATCCCTTCACCTGTTCACCCGTTCCCCCACACCTCCCTCCCATCTGACATACATCAAAACACTCTCTGTATCCATGATTCTGTTCTTCACATTTGCTTAGTTTGTTTTTTAGATTCAATTGTTGATATACATGTATTTATTGCCACTTTATCGTTCATAGTTTTGATCATCTTTTTCTTAAATAGGCCCTTTAACATTTCATAAAATAATTGCTTGGCAATGATTAACTCCTTTAGTTTTTTCTTGTCTGAGAAGCTCTTTATCTGCCCTTCAATTCTAAATATCATCTCTGCTGGGCAGACCAACCTTGGCCACAGGTCCCTGCTTTTCATGACTTTGAATATTTCTTGCCAATCCCTTCTAGCCTACAAAGGTTTTTTTGAGAAATCAGCTCACAGTCTTATGGGAACTTCCCCATAGGTAAGTAACTTCTTTTCTCTTGCAGCTTTTAAGATTCTCTTTCACTTTAACCTTTGGCATTTTAGAGTGGACTGCTTTGCATCCATCTTGCTTGGGACTCTCTGTGCTTCCTGGTCTTGCATGTCTATTTCCTTTACCAAATTAGGTAAGTTTTCTTTATTTTTTCAGATTTCCTATTTCTTGCTCTTGCTCTTCTCCTTCTGGCACCCCTATGACATGAACGTTGAACACTTAAAGTTGTCACACAGGCTGCTTACACTATCCTCATTGTGGGAGATTCTTTTTTTCTTCTTGTTGTTCTGATTGGTTGCATCCTTATGTTCCAAAGCATTGATTTGATTCTCAGCTTCATATACTCTACTGTTGTTTCTCTGTAAATTTTCTTTATTTCAATTAGTGCATCCTTCATCTCTGACTGGGTCTTTTTTATGCTGTTCAGGTCCTCACTAAGTTCATTGAGCATCCTTATAAATAGTGTTTTGAACTCTTCATCTGATAGATTGCTTATCTACAGCTTGTTTAACTTTTTCTGGAGTTTTGATCTGTTCTTTCATTTGGGCCATGTTTCTTTGTCTGCTCATTTTGGCAGCCTCCCTGTATTTGTTTCTATGTATTAGGTAGACCTATGACTCCCTGTCTTGGTAGTGTGGCCTAATGTAGTAAGTATCCTGTAGGGTCCCGTGGCATAGCCTCCCCTATTACCCAAGCTGGGTACTCAAGGAGGTGTGCCCTTTGTGTGGGCTGAGTACACCCTTCTCTCATAGTTGAGCCTTGGTTGCTGCTGACAGGTCAATGGGAAGGATTTATCCAGGCCAGTCAGCTGTAAGGACTGGCTGTGACCTCCAATTACCAACCTCTACCTTCCATGGAGGTTCAGCTGTTCATGAGCAGGGTGGTGGGTCCTCCAGCTCTCACCCTGATACCAGACATTTCAGTTCATCCCTGTATGCCACTGGTGCCTTTCAAGCTGCTAACCCAGTGCTGGAGCTCAAAGGGAGTGAGTCTGGGTAAGTCCATGTGTGGGTTAAGAGGAACTCTTCGGACTCCAGAAGTTTCTTCTACTGACTCAATCTCTGCTATTTTTGCAACAAGGAGTTATGGGAACTTATCTTCCTGGCACTGGAACCCTGGCCTTGGGGGCCTGGTGTGGGTCTGGGACTCCTCACTCTCAAGATATCCCTCCTGAATTTTTATCCATCGAACACAGATGTCCAGCCCATTCTGCATCTCCACCCCTCCTACCAATCTGGATGGATATGGCGTCTTTAATTCCATAGTTGTCAGACTTCCATTCAACTCAATTTCTGACAGTCTGAGTGATAGTTGTTCTATATTTTAGTTGTAATTTTGCTGTAGTTGTGCAAGGAGGCGAATCATGTTTACTCATGCTGCCATCTTGATCAGAAGTCCTCATAATTCAATTTTAAGTTATCTTTGAAACATATTCATAACTCAAACCTCACCAAGTGCAATTATAACACAGCAGTTCAAGTATGTAAATGTATGCAGTGATTTGAAAAGGATAATGGGAAGGGCAAGGGTCACTAATCAAGCTGAGAATGTTCTCCCCTTCTCCAATGGAGTAAAAGAACTTATAATGGACCTTATTTTCCTAGAGGGCCAATTCTATTTTACTATGCCTAAAATGCAAGATTCTCATAATCTGTTTTGAATTTACCCAACTAACATTTATTCTCATGCATGTACTTTCTTCTTTTTTTAATTACATATTTTGGAGCTAATAGAAATATATTAGAACTTTTTAAAACTCAATTTAGGCATAATTCTAGCAATATAAGCTTTTTAGTATAATTTCTAAAATGCACTTTATTTTTATGTATTTTTAAGATAATAAACATTTCTGAATTAACAAAAATGTGGAAATGCACTTCTATAAAAAAATTGACACGATTCTAGCAACATGAACTTAATAATTTCTCACATGTACCTACCATGAAGCCAAGGTGCTCTCTTTAATGCCCACATACTTAAACTTTGATTCATGCGCTTTCCTTTGAATTGAAATGTCCTCCTTTCTCATCTCTTCCTCCAATATCCATCCATCTTTGAAAAGGCCTACCTAACTCCTGTCTAAGTCTGGCCAGTATTCATCTCTACTTTTACTGTTATACCTTGGCAAACTGTTATGTTCTACTTAGCACTCCATTACATGTTGTCTTGGGATTACTCCTCAGTTTTACCTGTAATATTATCTCACTAAGCTATTTGTTCATTGACAACAGGAATAGTGTATTTTGATGGGTCAGGTCACATATTTTGTAGTGCCCTTCAATTTGGGTTTTACTAGCATTTTCTTAGACTTACAGAGAATTATGGATTTGAGGAAAGAATATCACAAAGGTGGAGTGCCTTTCTCATCACATCATATCAGGAAATACATGATGTCAACATGACTTATCTGCTGGTGTTAACCTTGATCACTTTCCTAAAATAATGTCTGCCAGTTTCTCCACCATGAAGTTAACATTTCCCCCTGTATAGACTCTCTTCTTTTTATTAAAAGTCATTAAAGTCATTCTAGTCATTCTATACTCAAGAGGAGAGAAGTCAATCACCTTATCCTAGAGGAAGAAGTATCAAAGAATTTGAGGACATATGCTAAAACCACCACAATAGTTAATTAATAAATATTCTGGAGGCTATGCAAATATTGTTTTACCTTCAAGTTTCCTCTACTTATTTTAACACCAACTAGAAGATCTTGCCTTTAGCAGTTTTCACTATTGTTTTTCATATTGTGTTCTAATGGTGATTTAGGACAGTATCTTTTACTTACTTGATATTTTGCCGTTCTTTGTCCAGCATGAAACTAAACACCAAATAGATAATCAATAAATACTTGTTAAGTATAATTTAATTTCAAGAAACATTTATGTGAAATGAGATAATGAAAGGTGGATAAGTTCAAGGCAAATATGTATTTTGGTAGATATGCCATTCCTATGTCTTATTTTTGATTAATGCAAAGGAGATAGAAATAAAAAGAATTACCTCACCTCTACTTAAAACTGGGAAAAGTTCCTGGAGAAAGGAGAAAAATAATAATAGTTGCATAGGACCTTAGAGTTTACAAAGTATTCACATTCATCATTTAGGATTTCAGAAGCTCTCTGAAAAGAAAATCTTCAGGAGATAGAGATACAGAAAAAAATTTTTAACTTGTGAAAAGGCACTAACAAATCAGGAATTGGAAAGTTAGACATAGAAATTACATAAGGCTAATAAAGAAAAAGCAAAGAAGAAACATACAATTTTTAAAAAATAGTGTGGGTCCAGTGCAAGGCTTTAAACCAGGTGGAAAACTTGATTTAATCCAGACCATGAAACCAAGATAACTTAGACAGCCAAAGATAAAGAGTACATGGTTAAAATGATGAAGAATATCATTAAACTAATCATTAAGGACAGACTTCATGGGAACATGCATTGAAAGTGAAGAAAGAATATAGTATTCATTCATTTTTCTATTGGTCACTTACATTTTCCCAGTGCCTTTAACAGTGCTCTTAAACTGTTATTTTTGTTTCCAAAAGTATTTGCTTAAGTTCTGTGTACCTTACATAGTATTAGATATTTTGAAGTACACAATAATTAGTTATGATCCCTTCCTATAAAGAATGTGCATTCTAGTTGGAAAGGTAAAAGAAACAAATATATGTGTGTAAAGTTAAAGAGCAAAACAAGGCTGAAGGGGCCAAAAGAACAGCATAAAAAGTTAAAAGCTTCAACAGTCCAGAGAAAGAAGAGATCACTGTGAATGCCCTGTTCAGGAAAGGCTTTGTGAAAATAAGGAGCATTTGCAATAGACCTTCAGGAATTGGGCAGAGTAGGAGTGAGATTTGAACAAAGCCAAAAGAAAGGCATTCAAAGCAGAGATATACCAGCTGAACAAAGGTATAGGGTTGAGACTGTGCTTTAAGAAGACAATGAAATCAAGTAGGGTTGTAAAGTTATATGAACACAGAAGGTACAGAAGGTAAGCTGAGATTGAAATGTAAAAGGCTTTGAATGCAAAGTTGAGGAGTTTGAACATTTTCTGTAAGCAATCCAAAAATAATCAAAGTTTTTTAGCAAAAGAGTGACATGATATACCTCAAACTAATATGATATTCTTATGTCAACTGTAATTGAAAAACAAAAAAAGTTTTTAAAGAATGACATAATGAATGTGACATTTTAGAAATACTTAAGCTAGCATTTGATGTGCATAATAAATGGTATACATCTTAATTAAAGAAATGGTTATGGCAGTAAAGAGAGGTATATAAAGAAAGCACACTGAATACGTAACAAAAAGGGCAGAGTGGGGCAAAATAAACTTATGAACAAAAGATTAATCCAAGATTTCTTTGTTAGGAGCAAGTAAAGCATAACATCACAGAACAGAGAGGAAGTTAGGCAAAGGGTACGATTCCAAGGTATGAAGAGCAATCCAACTTTTATTTCATCCATCATCACTATGTTTGTATGAAATTTAAGTTGCCTAAGCATAGAGTGTATTAAAGGAGTAACAAAAAAGTTCCCAAAGTGATAAACAGTGGCTTTAGAAAGAGAAAACACAATAGCATTAAAGTGCTTAAAAAGTACTTGGAAAATAGAAGCCACATGACTTTCTGTTATTATACAATGTTATATTTAAGTCAGTAGATCTTTTTTTAAAATAAGGTACTTATGCCTAAATACCATTTACTAAGAACACTTAATTATTTTAAGATGTTCATGATGATGACAATCATCAGTGAGTAAAGAAGATAACAACTGAAGTATACTTTTTTAAATTGCTGAGACTATAGCAAAGACAATTTTGCCTTGAATTCTGCAATGCAACATGCAACAACAAAGACAGCATGGGTGATTTAAGGATATGTGAGCATCAAAGGGCAGAAATAGGGCATTCCCACTCTCTTTAACTCTGCTAAGGCCTCAAATACTGATATAGTTCAGAGCATCTTATTACCACAGAGACATAAATCAAAAGGAGTTCAGCTAGGAGCAATAAAACAGATTAGTGTCTGGAAGGACTGACTTTAAAGAAAGTTTTAAAAGAATTAAATCCAGGTAGTCTAGATAAAAATCAGCTATGAGGAAATCTTTTTCTGAAGCTGACACACCAAGGTTAGAAATTATTTTGAAGCTGAAAGTCTAAAAACTACAAAAATAATCTAAATATTTAGAGAATATTTATAAAGGAAAATCTCAGGATAAGCTTGCTGGCAAAAACCTATGGTACAGAAGAACTCATTCCCACAGAAGTGGTGAAAACTACATTCCTAGAGATATTTAATGCCAGGTTGGACAAAACAAGAAAAGGATTCCATATGGAATAATCCTGTACTGGCCCCCAAAGTGGTGGGAGGATTAAAGATGATCTCTAAGATCTTTTCCAATTCTGATTTTTTTTAATTCTGTAAAGTTTTATGGGGCACAGTCTTTTGCCAATTTCCTTTCTCCCCATGATATGCCCACTTTCTCCTTTTACAAAGGGAAACAAATTGTATCCTTCATTTGAAGATGATCTCATGTTCTCAATGAATCATAAATATAATCCTAGGTACAAGTTTGGGAGAAAAAGGCCAATTCCTATAACTTATAATGGTCATTTATCCCCCCAGTGGTCCCTGGGGCTCTTACAAGTTCTCCTACAAACTAAAGAGGAAGTATTCCAAATGGATTCAAAGAAGAGCTGTTTCATCAGGAAAACATTAATATTTTCCATTCCTGGGTCTGATCTCAGAGCTGACAGTGACCCTGGGAGCTATAAGGCCCTGGGTCAAATTACCAACAGAGATGCTGTTCAGGATTATCTTTTACCTTTCAGCATTTTATGCTGAGTGACAGCAAAATCTACTTACAATCTACTCTTTATGGTAATGACATTTATTTACCTTTGAAAAGATGTAGCCTTAAATACCTATATATTTTGGCAAATGTTTTAAAAGAGGAAGTCCTATTCACACTTCAAACTCAAGAAGCCTCAGCCTTGCTCTCTTTCTCCATTTTGGCACTTAAAAAAAAAAAAAAAAAAAGGCTTCTCAGCCACCCTTGAAATAAATCCCAATACTTCTCTAGAATTCCCATTCAGTGAAAGCCCCCGAAAATACAACAGCATTTCCTCATTTTGCTGATTTATAAGAACAAGATATAACAAAATCCAGGGAGTGCTGAGAAACTGTCCCTGAACCCTTTGAAAATAAAACTGTAGCTCACTTATGGGAAGGAATAGCAGGAGAGAGATAGCCCTCCAATAATGGACACTAATGCCTCTTCTATCCAATGTAAACAGCTTCAGTGGCTGAGAAGCCACCAATTCCCATCTTGCCTGTATGAAGAAAGTGTGTACCTTTGCCCACACAGAAAGTTCATAGACTTTAACACCAAACCCTCTAAATTTTTTTAAATACCATGTTCATTTTTTCCCTAGTAAAAATACCTAAAAAGATTGGCCTCTCACACTGGTCTAGAATTTGGAGTTTTCAAAGCCTGATGCTTAACTCATCTGATCCTAGCAGGAAAAAAAGCTGACATTTATAATCCCATTTTTTAAATGAAAAAAATTGACTCTGAGATTAGGGGGTCTGAAGGAGAACCCACGGTGATTTTCAAGCCCTCTTTAACAAGGGACCAATCTAAAAGGGATTATTCCAGAAAACTTTAGAGTGGGTTAAAAAAAAAAAAAAAAAAGACTGGATCTTGTCACAGGAAAGCAAGGAACAAGAAAAATAGCTCCCCACCCCCCCTAGAATTTTAGTAATGAAACATAAGCCTGGCCCTTTAGTAACCTATGAACCTGTCTGTATTAATTCAAGAAACCCACTACCTCTTCTCCCCACAGGACTAGCCTAAACAGAAGTTTTGACTATCAGTTAATGACCTCGGGACTCGGCAGCCCAGTGGAAGGCCAGCAGCGGCGACCCCGGCTACTTTACCTGGGTGCCCCCTTTGCGTAATCAAGTCACAAGCCCTACACGCCAGTGTGCCCTTGCCCGCAGCTACCAGCTTTTCAGGGGAGCTTCTAGTAGGCCCTCCTCCAAATCTACCCCCCCTACACACACACCCACTGCTCGCTCCCACTTCTCAAACTTTCCCCACCCCGCAAGAATGGGAAGCAAGTTTCTCACCATCCTCGTAGTTTTTGAGATAGTAATCCGGGCCGGGCCCCCCGCGGCTTTTCGCCGGGTTCCTCAGGTTCTGGAACTGCAGGAAGTCAGTCCGTTTACCCCCAAAGCGCAGAAAGGCTGGCGAAAGTCCCCGGGCCAGGGTAACCAGGCGCTTGGAGCTGCAGGGACAGAGAAAAAGAAAGGATCCCTAGGGAAGGCGAGAGGCCGTGGCATCCTGCAAGCCCTCTTCCCACTCTCTGCGGGCGACTTGGCCGAGGCTCAGTGTCCGCCCCAGGCCGCCGACCGCGCGGGCCCCTGGTCGCTCCGGCCCCTCACGTGCGCCCCGCACTCCTGCCCGCCCTGCACTTGGCCGCGGGGCTCCTGGGGGCTATTCTTCCTGCGCCCAGCTGGCCTTGGCCCCGTCCCACAGACACCCCGATGCTGCTCGCCAAATGTACTTATTTCCAAAGGGTCAGACTGTGTTAACAGTGCGGGGGGAGGGAGGGTGCACTTCTGAGAACTAGGGGCTAAAGCGCAATTGACCTGTTCTGCCACTATGGGGAAAGCGCTCCTGAAGGAAACGCGCAGCACGGACCGCAAGACTCCGACTTGAAACCGGAGATCTGCTTCCTCGGCCCCAAGGGCACCACAACCTCAGTAGAAAAGGTGAAATCTGTCTTTTTTTTTTTCCCTCTCAGACCAGGCACCTGAGGTCAAGTTAATGCCAAAGATGATTCTCCTTTTCCACTACTTTATAGCAACCGCATCGATCTCCCAAATCCCTGAAGGAGATTCCCGGGGTAGATCCTTGCCTTTCTGCGAATACTCCCCATCTCTGCCTTGCACAGCATAGGCAATGCCTCTTTGACCCCTGCAGTTATTCAGACTGATCTCAGAAAGGTATCATTCTTCTCTCCACCCCCCGAGCTGGGTTCCACCTTTTCTCCTTCATATTGGGGTCATTCGGAAATGATGGGGAAAGTGAAGTTTGCCGAAATGTGGAACCTACGCGTCGGAGGAAACTCGTGGAACACCAGAACAATAGCATTTACCTCTATTTAGGTTCAGGATTTCCATAAGTAGGGTTTTTGTTTTTGGTTTTTTTTTTTTTTGTTTTTTTTTTATTAACCCAATTGCTCTTTCAGAAAGGGGTGGAAAAAGAGCAATTCAGGTAGATGCTCACTGCTAAGGGAATCAGCTGTTGAGTTCCAGATCTGTAATTTATTTTTAACGTTTTGCTGGTTCAGGTTCTTAAAATCCACACCCAAATGGAGAAACTAAGGAGCATTATAAAGGCGGTGGATAAGAAAGAGGAGAACCACCAGAGATTCCGCTTAAGGACTTTCTAAGAAGCCTGGCAGCCCCGGGCACTCCGGTGGCGGAGGACTCCAGGGCTGCGTTCCGGGCGGCGCGTGGGCCCTCGGCGGGCACAGAAGACATCCGCGCGAGTCCAGCCCCGCGGAAACGGCGTTTCCAGCAACCGTCTGTCCGGAAGCCTCCACAACCAATGCAAATGCGCCCCGCCACGGCTTCTTCCCCTAATGCCGCCTTCCAGGAATCTTTTCTGTGGCGAGCATTTGGCGTGAACAGGATGGTTTTCAAAAAAGAATCCTTAACGCGCAGCTGGAGAAGTGCAATGCAAGTGGGGCTTGTATTTCGGCAAACTCGCCGCCCCCCAACTGGGGACGGGCTGGAGATGGGCTCTGCTTCCCCGAGGAGCTTCCGAAGAGGACGCCGGGCTGCGCAGAGCTGTTCCCGCCCTCCCACCGAGGGCTCGGGCGGCAGCTGAAAAAGTCTGGGAGGAGGCAGAAGCAACACAGTCCTCACACAACGCTTGCTTCACGTGGAAGGAGCGCCCCAAGTTGCGCTGCCTGCTACCTGCGGCGTCCGCTGAACCGGCAGAGACCCCAGGAGACTCAGAGGGCTGAGGGGCAGGCGCTAGCGAGAAGCAAAACTCTTTCAATTTCTCAAGGAATGAAAGATACTCACGAAAGACGCGCGATGGACGCGGCCTCGGGGCGGAGAAATGGAACTGAGAGCGCTCTGGACTCTTCGGGAGAACCCACAGCTGAGGCTCCAATTTGGAGGGAATTTTTAAAAACTCAACACTTGGATTCGACATTGCAGACAATTGATTTTTCTTTTCCTTTTTTTTTTATACTGCAACTCTGCCCCTGATGGGAAGAGATAGTGGTTGCCTAACTGCTACCACTTAACGACGGGCGGGGGGTTAGAGAGTGAACCCAGTTAGATTCCAAGCCCTAGAGTAAGGGAGTCCTTGAGCACAAACCTCCGGGTTTGCTAATCCACCAGTGCCTGGGTCAGACTTCCAAAACATCCCCGGAGTATTTCTAGAACCCTTTCCTCTCCCCTTATATACGCCATGACCCGAGTGAGGATTTTTTTTATTTAAAGAAAAACTATGCAGTTACCGCAGAAGATTTGAGGAGGAGGGACGGGGGGGGGGGGGGCATTCAGTCTATTAAAAAAAAAAAAGCGTCTTACAAAGTCCTTAAGTCTGGAGTTGAGGATATATATAAAATAAAAGTTTAAAAATCCGACCCAACTTGCCCACCGCTCAAGCCTCTGCTTAAACTCGTTTTCTGTCTGGAGTGGGAGAGAAGTGACGATACTATCTTTCCGTGGAAAATTCCACTTTCATGCGATTCCCCGCTTGAACACTCACAGACACTCGCAGACATGCACTCTCTCACACACATACATGCATTCTTCTTGGGTCTTTGTTGCTCCAGACCTTTTCTTCATTTTTATAACTACTCTGAACCTCTTGTTTCTTTTTCAGAAGATGAGGAGGCTAATTGTGGGTATATGTAAGCACAACATTTTTTCAGTCATAACTGATAAGTTTCTGAAATGCCTTCTGCATTGCAAACATGTGCATCTTAATAGAAAACACTGCTTTTCTCAATCACCAGTTACAGCCTCACAGCAAATATTCCAGGAGGAGGAAAACCTCCTTTCTTCTCTTTGAGAGATCCGCTTGGCTTATTTTCTTCTTCTTCTTCTTCCCCCTTTGGAATGGGAGATAGGAAGGGGTGGGGGTTTTACTTTTTTAAAAAATCCATCGAAGCCCCTGCCTTACCTTAAGAAATCGAGCCAGCCATCATGAATGATGGACGGATCCAGCTGCAGAGAGAGGAAGTTCTCATTGACTGTCCTGATTGGGTTCTTGGTGCTCACATCAAGTAGAATCAGAGTCTTTTCCTTCAAACCTGGAGCTCTGTCTACAGGCAAGGGTCTCCTGTCTCCAGCTTGGGAGGAAAGGAAGAGATGGAGCAACAGAGCCAAGAAGAGAGCCACTGGGGCTAGGCACGAGGGGGGGCGGGAGTTGCTGGAGGGCATGGCTTCAGGGAAGGCACAGAGCACCCTCATTAAATCCCTCTGATTTAAACCTGTCTTCCCACAGGGTCTCGATGGTGACTAATTGTCCTTATCTAAAGTGTGTGTCTGTCTGCTATTCCCCCCCTTTTTTCCCTTCCTTCCCCC
>PVKU01013035.1:0-31430 GCA_004027475.1 Anoura caudifer | reverse complement strand
GCTCGGGGACGGTGTCTGTTGAGGGCAGGTGTGAGCCTTATCTCTATGGTGACAGTCGCCCCTGCTTGCTCGGGGGAGGGTGCCAGTGACCTCTGAGTTCTGGGAGGCTCTGCTTTTAGGCAGATAAGAGATTTCAGGAACTCAAATGCCTTCGGCTCAAAATAATTTTTATGCCACGGTGGAGTATTCTGGACCCCTTCCTAGGCGGCCTCCTCCTGTTCTCTTCCAAGTCCAGCCAGGCAGTGGGCAGCGTGGAGGCTCTCTGTGAGAAGCCCAGGCCTTGCGCCTGGATGCAGCCACGGCCCCTTCCTTGTTGCTGTTCGTTCGGCCAAGCAGGGGCCGCGCCCAGTCCGAGCTGAGGGCTGGCTTCGTGCTTGGTTCGTGTCGGTCCCACGGCAGGACGAGACCTCTGTGGGGCAGAAGCTTCCTGGGCAGTGGCAGGACTGGGGACCCTCTGCCCCCACTTGCCCCACAGGTGTCCCCTGGACACACGGCTCCTCGATCCAGGTCTTGCTAAATCTCAGGCCGTGAGGGCCTATCAGCCCTCACCGGTGGCTCTCCACCCTGACTACATATTAGGGTCCTTTGAGATGTTTTTTTTAAAAGGCCAACCCCTAGATTAGTTCAATCAGAATCCCTGAGGGGGGCGCCAGCCATCTGTGTTTGTTAGATGGCTCCTTTGCCCCTTGACTGAGAGCCTGTTCTGCCCTAAATACCAAAACCATTTCTGCCTCTAAATACCAAACCATTTATTGTTTGACTCAGAATCCTACCATTTTAGCTGCTGAGCTTTTGTTCTGGTCCCTGTGAAGGGCAAGGAAGTTTGGAGCCTGGCATCTAACACCAACCTGGAGCGCCCCCACCTGGCCATCCTTCCTCCTGACACCCCTTAGCA
This sequence comes from Anoura caudifer, assembly GCA_004027475.1. Lineage (NCBI taxonomy): Eukaryota > Metazoa > Chordata > Mammalia > Chiroptera > Phyllostomidae > Anoura > Anoura caudifer. Next base: position 30,535 of record PVKU01013035.1, on the reverse strand, counting down.
GCGCGCTTGCAGGGCCGGACTCTGGTGCAACGGACTCACTTGGCTTCTGTTATTGAAATCAATGCAGGGCCTGATGGTTTTATTGCCTGGCGTTTGGGATTCTGGCTTTGTGTCTGCCAAGAGTTTGCAGCCCTGAGGTGCACTGGTGGGGGGTGGGGGCACCGCTGGCTGAAGTGTGCCTGGAGTTACTGTGAGCTACAAAGTAGCCATCACACCTGAACAATAGAGTTGGCTGAAGGTGAATAATGCTACCATGTTCTAAGTTAAGATATCATCAAATAGTTTGCAAGATACATTGTTGATACAGTGATAGCTTTTCAAGAGGAAAAACAAACTTGCACCAAAGGTGCCTGGGAGGGGAAGATGCAACCTGATAGTGGGGGTGGGAGGAACCCTTCTGAGAAGGGAGGAAATGGGGCCTCCTTGCCCCTGAGTCCCACAAACTGTTCTTGAGGCCGCTGCCTAGGAGACTCAGGAGGAGCTAAGTCAGCCTAGCAAGGGTCAGGTTGGGGTGTGACTCAGGAACCATGAGAGAGGGTGGTGCTGCCCACATCTGATGGAGGACATCCGGAGGTCTTCCTGGAGGTGGCGACTATTAACAGGGGATTTTTAGGTGAGGTCTGGGAGATGTTGGGGCCTGAATGAAGGATGTAGGGTCCTCAGAGAAAAGCACACTGCAGAGATGTGACTGAGCTGGAAGGGGGGGTCAGGACCAGAAGTGTCAGTCTGGGGGTGGTGGCTGAACTGGCGGTGGAGGCCAGGAGGCTGAGGTGAGGGGAGAGGGTGCTTAATGTTGCCCCAAGGTCAGATGGGGTGCAACTGGATGTTGGTGATAAGGGTTTTTTTTTCCAAGAGTTGGGTTGTAATACTGAAATGGGCGGAAGCCGGACAGCAGAGGTTCAGAAGTGAGGGGCTGGCGAGAAGAAGGAAGCCAAGATCTAGACCAACCGCCAAGAGGTGGTGGTGTTCGGAGACGGGAGACGGAGAAAGTCAGCGGTCGGCTGGGCCAGAGGAAGGCGGGGGTGGCTTGTTGTTGAGATTAGGGGGAGCTCAGCCGTTCTCCCAGGTCAAGTTGCGAAGGAACCGGAAGAAGGAGAAAGGTGTCAACCAAACATGGCAGAACTGCCGAGCGCTGCAGCCCTGCTCAGCTCAGAGTTCTACAGGGACCAGCCTGCCCACCCAGGGGACTGCAGGGGCTCATGCGCTGCCAGCGCCTGAGTCCGCCAGCCTGCAGCGTTCGGGGCTCCCCTCCCGGTGGGGTGGCCGCATGTGCTGGCTGCCCCCAGCAGCGGTCAGCTGGCAGACCTGTACTTGAACCCGCCCAGCCCTTTCCCTGCGCCCCACACGGGGAGCCCAGCCACAGGCCCGCAGATGAGAGCAAAGGACCTTTTTCATGGTATTTGGTGGCAGCATCAGCTGCACCCCACGGGGTCTGCCCGGGGTGGGCTGGGAGAGCTGGGCTTTGGGCTCGGCCAAGGAGACGTGAAGGCCTGGGAACCGGGACAGGGGCAGGTGTGTGCACGTGTGCGTGTGCGTTGGGGGGGGGAGGACGCCGTGCGACTCCGTGTCTCCTTCGCCTCTCTTCTGCGGACGCTGCTGCCTGTCAGAGTGAAGGCGTGTGGGGCATCACGTGAGTGTCCCTGGGCTGCGGGTAGTGACACCTCAAAGACCATGCTCGTCTCCCAATTGGAGGGGGACCCCAACTGGCCCCCCTGTGGTGTCCAGAGTGGGACCCTGCTACCGGACAGCTGCCCAGTGGGGCTGATCACCAGCAGGCACAGTGGCCTTCAGTATCCCTGTCAGGACACCATGGAACCGCTTCCCATGGCACGCCAGCCTCGGGCCCAGTGAGGGGGGGGCTTGTTCTACTTTGCGGGTGGGGGTGCAGCTCAGAGTAACAACCTTGGGGAACCCAGAAACAGAGCCCATCGGGGCTGGCAAAGGCCCGTTCTGCTCCGCACGGCAGAGCTCCTGCCTGGCATGGGTGGCGGCCTGAAACAGGAACTTACTGCCTTACAGTTCCGGGCACCGGCAGTCGGAAACGAGGGTCTCTGGGCCAAGCCGCGGTGTTGGCAGGGCTGGTTCCTACTGGAAGCTGCAGGGGGCGACCCACCCTTGCTTGCCCGGCTTCCGGTGGCTGCTGCCCATTGTCGGCTTGTGGCCACATCGCCTCTGCAGAGCCCCTCCTGCCCTAGGCAGTCACACAGCTCCCAGGGCGGGGGTGGGGGGGGGCACAGGGCTCAGGGTTTGTCCTGGGACCCTCTGGTTTTAACGTCTAGAGCCCAACAAACTGGCTCAAGGGGGAAAAGGACACATTAAGTTCTTTTTTCTTTAAATACACATGTGTGTTTATGGTGGTTAAATACACGGAACACGGAATTACCGTGAGTGGCATTTAGCACATTCACATTGCCCTGCAACCATCACCCCTGTCTGGTTCCACGGGAACGTTGTCACCCGCAAAGGAACCCCTCTGTCCACTCGCGGCCGCCCCCCATTCCTTCTCCCTCCTTGGCAACCGCCAGTGCGCCCCCTGTCCCTCTAGAGCCTTTTGGAATGGGTGCGGTTCGGGGTGACTGGGAAGCACCCCAATGCAAGCACGACGAGTTGCTGGCCGGAAGGGGGTGCACGCCGGGGAGCCGGAGCCCTCAACGGCGACAGCAGCCCGATCACGGCAGCCTCCCTCCCCTATTTCCCCTTCCCTTCCCGGGGTCTCCGTCTATGTCTCCGCCCTTCCCTGCTCTCTCTCTGCACACGGCCCTTCTTCATGGTTTCCTAGCCCCCAAGGCTCCGGGTTGTGGGGGGGGGGAATCTCAGCAGCCCACTCAACCCTCTGGAGCCACGCCTTCCGAGTCAGGTCCCGGTCAGCCTGTGGCCGGCTCTCATCGCGGGAGGGGCCCGAGCTCCTGTGGGCCAGGTGGCAGCGGGAGCCCCGGAAAGGGGGCGGGTTGGCGGAGCAGGAGCTCCCACCGTTGGGGCGGTCTGATGGGTGCTCGGCACGCGCCCAGAACATCACCTTCTTAGGAGCAGCCACCTTCTTTCTTCCTGGTAGTGGCATCGGAGAGAAATGCCCGCCCTGCCGGGGACACTGTGGTGTGGGGGTCAGTGGCCTCAGCAGCCTCTTCCTTCGACCCACGGAGCTGTGTCCTGTCTCAGCCCTGGGGGGCTGCACACCGTTGCTAAGATGGATCGGCGGGGCCCAGATGGGAGAGAGGGCCCCCCAAGGATCTGGCGCTCTGCCAGGACGGCACAGAGACTATCGAGAGTGGCACTGTCTGGCGCTGTGGCCGTGGGCCACTGGAAACGTGCCCGTCCAGGCCGGGAGGTGTGGGCCTCAGGTGCACGCCGCATCTGAAAGCCACAGTGCGGGAAGAATGCCAACTGCCTTCATTTCGGTACCGGTCACGTGTTCAGTTGATCGTATTTTGCTTCTCTCAGGTGCGTGAAACATTAAAATCGATCCACTTGGTTTCTTCGTACCATGTTAATGCGGCTGCCGGAATCTTTCAAGTGACAGAATGGTCGGCAGGCCTGGCTGGTTTCTGCCACAGATGGAGCAGCTGCACTGGCTCCGGCCAAGCACCAGGGGGCGCCGAGCAGTCCTGGGGGTGGAAGTTCTGTGTCAGAAAAGTGCCTGGACTGGGGGTGGGGGTGGGGGGCTTGTCAGGCTCAGGGACTCCCTCTCCTGCACCCTAAAGATTCCCACTGACCGGTGACCAGTGAGGACTGCTGTGTAAAAAGCACCCAGGCCGCCTCCCTGGAGGAGGAAGTGGGGCAGGAGGAGGAAGGGCGGGGGAGGGGGGATTGGGGAACAGGTGGGTACCCAGGAAGGAGTGCTGGGCCCAGGGAGTGGCCTGTAGGGCCAGGAAGCTGGGGACAGAGTGAGGCCAGAGGCAGGGGGGGGTTCCTCGGGGACCTCCGGGAACGGGAACGCAAAGCCAGGAAGCCAACAGGGCAGGTGCCGAGCGGAGGTGACACCCCCAAGGCTCCCTGCCAGCCCTGCTCCCTGCAGCGACGGGAGTCCCTCTCGGCCTCCTTCGTTGCAGGTTCTTGGAGCCGCCCTTCAGAGCCCAGTGATGAGGGCCCAGCAGGGTGGGCGGGGGGAGGGGTGTGATCCCCAGTCCCTGTCCCAGGAAGTCATCTGCTGGGAGGAAAGGGAAGCGTGTGTTCTGAGCTGCTGCCTTCCCGGTGTGGACCTGGGCACGTTTCTTTGATTCCTGTGATGAGGGTCGATCGTGCCCATTATGCAGATGGGGAAGGTCAAGTCTTACAGCCGTGGAGGGATGGGCCATGGCGATCGCCAAGGGAAAGGGCCTTGGTTCTGGTGTTTGACTCTGAGCCCACATCTTGGACCCGCCTCCGGCCTCCCTTCCACTGAGATGGGAGCAGGGACTCCGAGCGTGCTCTCCCACCCCCGGGTGCTCCCTGACTTCGCCCTGGTGTCCAGGGACAGATGGAGCAGCTCTCAGGGCATATCTGCTGTGCAGGTGCGGTGGGGTGGGGGGGCAAGGGACAGCAGCCCCCAAAGCCTCTGTGGCAAACCAGAAGATCCCCAGGCCGCTGGGGGGAAGTTGGTCATCAGGAGTGGGCAGCAGCTACGCTGGACTGGAGGTGGACCAGCAGGGCAGAGCTTGCCCACGGGGTGGGCGGGGTGGGTCCTGTGGGGCCTCAGCCACCAGCCAGATGGGGGAGCTGGTAATGGGAAACCTGAGAGCGAGCAGGGGATGTCTTGGGAGTAGCAGTGGCCCTGGGGGCTGGGCCGGCGATACTCCTCCCAGAGCAAGGAGGACCAGCCACTGGCCCTGAAGCAGCCTTTCCAGGTGTCACCCAGGGCTCCCTGCCTTGGGGCAAGGCCCCAAGGTCAGCCCAGGGAACCCTGCTAGTGTGAGTCAGCCTGAGGCTGCTAGGCCACACCCTTGCCTGGGAGCGAGTGACTCACTCGCTGAGGGTCAGAGGTCGTGGCAGGGGGTGGGTCTGGCTCAGCCCAGCCTTCAGGCCCAGCTCCAGCAGTGTTGCTCCCGGGCTCGCTCCTCTGGGACCACCCAGCCCATCCCCCCCAGGGGTCCCACCTCTACTCAGCTCTACTGGGGCCTCCAGGGAGGGGAGAAGGGAGGAGACTGACTCGCTGCCCAGGCCCTTAGGGGCTGGAGCAGCCGGAGCAGGACTGGAATCCGAGTTGAGAGTCTCCAGGAAGAAGAAAGAGCCCTGGTGAGCTGGCCCCGCCCCCGCCTCTCAGCCCTGGCCCTGCCGGCAGTGGGAGGCAAACCGGGCTGGTTGTGCCCTGACCCCTGGCTGCTGGGAAGCCTGGGGCAGCTCCGGACTGCAGGTCTGGGCTTCATTCCTGGCAGGGGGCGGGGTGGGGGGGCTGTAGCCCTGGAGAAGCCCCTCCCCCCCACCCCGAGAGCTTACATGTGTCACCCAGGCCAGCAGGGGTCAGGACCGGGTGGGGGGCGCATCTGGGGTGCACCTGGCAAAGGGGAAGCACGGGGCGGGGCAGCAGGGAGATAGGACGCCTACGGGCAGGTCAGATTCTTGGCGCCACCCAGCACCCTGGCAGGGACGGGCTGGGGGGAGGGGCCCGGTGGCGGTGCAGGCAGGGGCGGCCCGGCTGGCCGTCCAGGTGAGTTTCTTTCTCCCTCCTCCCCAGAGCCCTTCCCCAGGGGCCACGTGACGTTCCTTTGGGGGCCCAAGGCTGGCTTGGGAGCCCCGCTCCTCTGTGCTTCTTACGCACAGATATGCCTCCCGTGAGCCCGGAGCTTCCGGGGCTGCAGCCGAGCCCCTTCTCTCCGCCTGCCCCCTCCCCGCTCCCCTTGCCCAGCCCCTTGGTGCCGCTTCTCCCTCGGAAGGCGGTTGCAGTCCCTCCTACCTCTGCCTGAGCTGCTCTGGGAGCCTCCTTGTTCCGAGGCCACAAAGCCCCTTTGATCCTCTGCTCGGCTCCGAGCCATGTGACCCGGTGGGCGGGCGCACTCTCAGGCAGCCGGCGCAGCCCGACTCTGCTGCTGGGGTGAGTCCTCCGCTCCCTTTGTTCCCTCCAGCCTTGCACCGGTGGCCGGTGGACCTTCAGGTGTCATGGCCGTTGAGCAGCCCCAGATGGCTGGGTGGCAGGGCCAGGAGCAGCGTGGCCCCAGGGCCCCCCAGCCTGGACCCCTCCTGGCCGGTGGGACAGCTCCCGTCCCCTGGAGAGGGGCGCAGGAGCTCGGTCTCCACGCGGGGCCCAGATTCTCGGTCTCCGAGTAGAAGAAAAGGGCTTTGTGCGGCCACAGCTCTCTTTGTAAATATTTGGCAAGCAGAGCCGAGCGGTGCGGTCCTCCCCCAGCGGGAGTTTCTTGGAGGAGTCAGTTTCCCTCTCGCAAGGGGCTTCCCTGGCTTCCAGGAGGGCTGCAGGAACCCAGGGTTGGCCACCTCCGCCCCCTGGGATCGTCATCCGTCAGGGGCAGGCGGCTCCCAGGACCAGCTGCAGATCAGTCTCAACAGGCGCTGGCCGCGCAGGGATCAGATGCCAGCGTCCAGCTGGCATTGTGACGGGGCGGTTCTGCCGAGGCTTGTCTGGGGGCCTGGGAGGTTGGGGTGGGCCGTGTGTGTTGCTGGGAGTGGGCAGGTGGGCCGGGAAGTCTGCAGAGCATGCCCTTTGCTAGAGAACCTGGTAGGGGGGTCCCACTCCCTGCCAAGGAGCGGAGGAGGGGAGCAGGCAGCTCTGGGAGACATGCCTTCAAGGGCACACGCCGGCCGAGCTGAGGTGCTGGGAGAAGCCCGAGTCCCTGCCGCAGCCAGCCCAGCATGTCACCCCGTGCACCCAAGCCGAGGTGCCCGGAGGCGGTGCCTCTGCTCTGAAAATTCCTCCCCGGTGTCCCTGGGGATGGACTCGGCTCACAGGCCGCCCTGCCCTGGAGTCTGCGGGCACTTTTGTCAGAGGTTTGGGGAAACCCCCCTGCTCCCCAGAGGGGAGTTTGAAATTCCTTTCCCGGAGAAAAATGTGCCGCCCGACCAGCAGCGGGTTTCTGGCTGAGGGGACAGCACCCCGGTTGGAATTCGGTTTGGATGCCGCACGGGAAAAATCCGGTGGGGAGGAGGGCGAGAGGGCTCCGGCCCCTCAGCCCCCTCACGGTAGGCAATAGGCCTGTGGTCTTCCCTCGTCACTCACTGTCCCCCTGTCTCCCTGGGTGTTCACGTAAGTGCCATCTCTCCGGCAGCTCAGGGGGCACCTTTGAGGAAATGGAAAGAACTCCTTTGTTTAACCATTTGGTGGGGGAGCGTCCACGTAAGGCCTCCTTGCGAAGGTGGGGTTCTTGCTTCTCACCCCTCGGGTCGCTTTTGCGGGAGGACGTGGCTGGGGAAGGCGGCCGCCTGCGGCTGGTGTCTTTTAAGCCTGACCCCGGGGACCTGCGTTGTCGCTGACCCCTCGCCCACCGCTCCTGGGCCTCCCCGTTGCCTCACGGTTTCCGTGTCGCGGCCGCACTATTGTGTCTGCCGGTCCGTGTCTGCACTTCCGTCAGCCTCCGCTCCGTGGGGCTGGCACCTTGGGGCCCACATCCGGGAGAATGGCCGGTTGGTTCAGCTGGCACGTGGGGCAGACCTACTGTGCGTCGGGGCAGCGTTCAGAGGTGGAGGTGACAGAACCCTGTTCTGATGGAGGGAGCAGCACAAGGTGGCTGCGGCCACCGCTGCTTGGGGCCTGCGGGGTCAGTCCCCCAGACATGCCCCGGGTCACCGGGAGGAGGTCAAAGTTGGAGTTCACCAGGCCTTCTCCGCAGAAGCCCCGGACCCACTGGGCACCCCAGTCTCTGGGCTGATGACTTCCCTCCCCGCCCCCTCCCTGCTTCCCCAGGCCACCGTTCCCTCCCCACTTCCTGTTGTCACGCAGGCAGGGGCTGAGAAGCACTCAGCAGAGTGGAAAGACCCTGTCCCGAGGAGAGCCCCCCACCCGCCGGGAGCAGCCCAGCTTCCTGCCGTGTCAAAGGTCTCGGGCTTTTTAAGGAAGCCGGTCACCAGGGCAAGCTTCTGTTTTCTGATCAACCCCCTCCCCGCCCCCACGTTGAGATCTTGGGCTGGCTTCTTCATACCACCCGAGGGTTCTGGGCCCCCTCCTCTCATGGGCCACGTGTGGGGGAGAATGACTTTAGTTCCGTGCACGAGGGAGAGGACACATGCTTGCCATCCACCCCGCGTCCCCTGGCTGGGGTCGCAGTGTGGCCGTCACCTTCCACACCCTGTGGCTCCCGCCCATCCCTCCCCTGTCATCATCCCCCAACCTTGGCTGAGGCCGGCGGTGCCAGCTGGGCTTGGCGGAGGTGTGGGGTCGTGCGTGCCCAGGGCCCAGGGGCCCCAGCTCCCTGCACGGAGGTCGTGGGAGGAAGCTTCCAGCGAAAACCGTAGCCCTTGGCAGGGTGGGACTGCACTCCCAGACTCTGCCTCCCAGCGCCAAGCTTTGATTGGCTTGCTGAGCGCCAGCCTGGTTCCGCGGACAGGTAGGGACCTGTTGTCGGGGGCTCGGCGGAGCGGAGGACGCCTTCCCGGGAACGCCGCCACCGAGGCTGCTCAGCACCGCGGCCGAGCCTGTTCTCCGAGGGGCAGCTGGGAAGCAGGAAGTGGGGCTGCAGGTCTGGTGTCAACCGGGGCAGGGGAGGGGGGGTCTCACCCCAGCCGGCAGCCCCCTCTGTCCTGCCTGCCTGGGGCAGGGCCTCCTGGGCCTTGTTCGGGGCTGGCACGGTGGTGGGTGGGAGCACCTGGGCTCATCTCTCTCTTTCCTCCCGGAACCAGACTTGGGCCAGGCTCTGAGGGGCAGGGCAGAGAGGGCTCAGCCCTCGGGGGCCCGGGGAGCCGCTGGGCCTTGGTCTGGGAGAGGCAGGGGGCAGCTCCGCACAGAAGCCCTGAGGGATGACGATAACCCATCTGCCCTGTGCCCTCTTCCTCGCTGTTTCTGCCTAAATAAGACTCTAATTGGGGTCCGGTAGCTGGATCATGGCAGGAGCGCCGCCAAATTTCTTGTCGCTGTCTTGTCCCTGTCCCAAAGCTGGGCGGTTGGGACACCCTCTGTGATACATCGGCCCCTGTGCGCCCGGGGCCGGCCTCGGAACCCCAGCTACAGGGTGGGGTTGCGCCACCGACGGTGACCCCGCATGGCTGTCAGAAAGGGGGTTCGCCTGCCTCCGGGGCGCCCCGGCTCTGTCCCATTGCACTTGCTTGCTCTGCAGCACCCTTCCCGGGGCCATGCCCCCCGAGGGCCTGCCACCCACCCTGCTGGCGTCCCCAGTGGGGTGTGCCCAGACAGGCCTCCCCCCGACAGGTGCATCCCTCTCCCTGCCCAGGCCCGGCCCCCCGGGGCCTGTCCCCAGGCCTCTGACACAGGACCGCCCGCCCAGTGGGGACGTTTGCATCCTTCGGGAGACTGTCTGTGGGGATTGTGTTTCACTGGTCACTGTCCGGTGCCCTGGACGTCCCAGGTGCTTGCTCAGCGTCTGAGTGAGCACACAGTGCCACCCGACAGACCCCGCGTGGTTTCCGCGAGGCCCGCCCCAGAGCCTTGCGAGGGCGGATGGCCCCTCGTGCTGCTCTTGAGGCACGTGGTCTCCTCGGAGCCGTCGATGAGAAAAGCGTCCCAGGAGCCGCATTTCTTGGGCGACTTGAACGCATTGTCCCTGGGTGGGGCTGGACCCGCTGACCCTGGCCCCGCCCCCACACCCTGGGGCTGGGGCAGCGAGGACCACGGGAGCTGTGTCTTTTGTTCCTTGTCTGCCAACCCCGGGTGACAGTTGCGGACCTCGAAGACTAATGGCAGGTTGGACAGCGGCCCCATTGTAGCTGGGACACTGGGCGGGTGGGGGGCCAGGGCCAGCAGAGGGTGGGGGAGGGGTCGCGCCCACCCAGAGGGGCAGGGACGGTGGTGCGTTGTCCTTCCTTGGATCATCTGCCCCTGGGGCCGCACTCACCTGCTCAGAGCGGGGGAGGCGCTTGCCAGAGCGCGGGCTGCCTGCTCCCCTACGGTCTTGTCATCACCCGCCGGTCTTGTCATCACCCGCCGTGGCGGCTGGTATGCCAGGGCGGGAGCTCCATCCCGGCGCCATCTTGGCCACCATTTACTCTGGGCCCGGCGCCAAGGCCTCTCAGTCCTTCCTCATCACGGGGGATCTCACTGCACCGACTGCTGTCCCCCGCTGGTGGGTGGGGCTGCCTCCTCCTCGCACGACAGGGGTGGAAACTGAGGCAGAGAGGTGGGTGATGGGTCGGAGGGCTTCCACGCACACTGTCCTCTCCCCGGCCACACTTCTCCTAGGAAAAGGGACCACTTTTAAATGGCTTCCCTGCCCCCGCCCCCCTGCCCGGTGGGTCCGCATGTGACTGTTTACAAGGTGGGGACAGAAAGCTCTGTGGTGTCACCACGCTGCCTGTGAGGACCTGACAGGTGGGACCGCGTCTGTGGTTCTCTGGAGCGCCGCCTGCCCGGCCCACGGCTGTGGCCCCCTCTGTGGACCCCAGGGCTTCCTTTTAAGGCCCCGGGCCAGTCTTGCCCCAGTTGCCAGACTGGAAAACTGAGGCAAAGCAGAGAAGTCCCCGCGGAGGCGAAGAAGTGCCTCCTGCAGCTTCCTGCTCTGAGAGAGGAGTGGACACGGTTTATTCATAGTAAGTGGACCGCAGCCAGCGCGGGAGCCCCTGGTCCTGCGTCCCCCATGCAGGTTTGGTGTGAGACCCTCATCCCAGCGCCCTCTTAGCACCCGGCAGGCTGAGAGCCTTCGGAGGCGGAAGTGGGGCCGCTCAGCTCCCAGGTGGCACAGCGTCCTGGGCGGGGCTGGTGTCCTGGCTCAGGGTGGGGGGTGACTCCAGGTGGAAGTCCAGATGCTGGGGGGAGGGTGGCGACCCTTCCCAGCTTGGCTCCAGCAGGGGCGGGGGTCTCCGAAGAAAGGCAGCTCACCTGTAGTGGGGCCTCCGCTTCAGGGCCCAGGGGTGTTGAGAGGCAGGTGCCGGAGGAGATGGAGGAGGGGGAGGAACCGGAGCAAAGGGAGCAGCTCCGAGTTCAGAAGTGGGGGTGAGGCTGGGAGGCTGTGGCCCCAGGGAGAGCCCTCCAGGGGCGCGGTGGGGGGCAGAGGGTGCAGGGCCCTGGGGCTGGCTGCCCCTCACACCCCCGTGCGTGCCACCCTGATGCCGCACCCTCAGCCTGAAGTCTCGACATAAGGTCCCTCCGCGGTCCTTTCTCATGTGCCCCCGTCCTGGCTGCCTCCCTCCCCAGCCTCCTCCGGGGCTCACTGCACTGTGGCCCTGGACAGCCTGCTGCTGTCTCCCCGAGGCTCCTGGGACCGCACCCATGCGGCGGCAGCCACCCTCCTGTACTCAGTCCCTCAGGGGTCCACCCAGCAACGCTTCCCGGTCTCTCTCAGTGATGCCGGGACACCTCAGCGCTTGGGGCCCTGGTCCGTCTGTGGGGACCTCGTGCCACCGTCTCCCAGAGCGAATTCTGGGGCCATGTCCATGGTACGACACAGAGACATGAGACACTAACCCTGCCCTCCCCCCTGCCCCGTCGGTGCCTCAGTTTCTCTCTTCAGCTAAGCAGCAGAAACTCCTCTCAGCTGCCAGTTCATAGGGCTGTTGGGGACGTTGGTGGGTCAGGGGCAGCAGGCTGGTCCCGAGGGCCTGCGTGTTGGGGTATGGGGTGGGCGAGGGCTCCCCCCCAGCTCACCATGGGGATCTCCAAGGTCAGGTGGGGAGTAAAGGGTTGTGAGCACTTGAGGACTCAGGTGCTTATGTGGCCATTAAACCGTGACAACCTCGAGGGGCCTGTGTGACCCCTGAAACTGTGTCTGAATGAACTCCCTCCGTTTTCGCAGAGGCTCTTGCCTGGTGTCCTTAGAATGTGGGATGGGGGAGGGAGAGGCCCTGGGCCTCCCTTGAGGGTTTCCCAGCCCGGCTGCCAGGCCTGGGCCCTGCGGCTGCTCCGACAGCAGCACCCAGCCAGGTTGGGGTTCCGGGCAGGGACGCGGGGGGTGTCCCAGGTCTGGGACTGGCGTGCTGGGTGGGCGGCCACAGGGTTTTCCCTTCTCTTCCTGCCCCAGGCCTGGGGTGAGCCGAGCCCCAGCGTTCTGCTGGCTGCTGAGGTTCAGGTTGAAGCCGTGCCTGCTGCTAGGTCAGGCTTGGTCGTAGGTAGGTCCCAGCTGAGGCACCGAGGGCCCTTTTACAGACCAGTGGTGGGTCCTCGCGATTCCTGGGGTGTGAGGGTCAGGGTGGGCAGGCAGGGGCGTCCCTGGGCTGAGGAGACTGGGCTGCAGAGTTGGGGGGGGGCTGGGTGCAGGAACCGTGCTGGGCACCAGGGTGGACAGGAAGGGCACCGTCCCCTCGCTCGTCCTCTGGGGAGTGTTCACAGGTGACCAGCCTTCCTGTTCTTGTTAATAATGGCGTTATTGATATAATTCACAGACCGTAAATTCACTCTCTGAAAGTGCGCAGTTCATTGGCCTTTAGCATGTTTATGAAGTTGCGTGGCTGTCACCACTAATTCCAGAACATTTTCTTCACCCCCCAGAGAGACCCCGCACCCGGCACAGTCACTCCCCAGCCCCTGGTAGTGCTCACCTGCTCCCCGTCTCTGATTTCCCCGTTGCGGGTGAGTTGTAGAAGCGAGATCCCAGGGCAGGTGGCCTTGGGTGTCCGGCTTCTCTCGCTTAGCTGCTGCTTCCAAGGTTCTTCCTCAGGTGACGCTCACACTTCATCCCTTTTCCTGGCTGAGTCGTACTCCATCATCAGTTCGCCGGCTGGTGGGGGCTGGGCTGCTGCCCCCTCTCAGTGGCAGCAGGGCCTGTGGGGTGGGGGTGGGTGGGGCCAAGGTTGGTGTGGACATGTTTCCCGTTCTGGGGGGGGGGGGAGGTGCCAGTCACGTGAGACAGCCCCCGCCCACCATCCCAGGTCGAGTCCACATTGGCCCGTTACACCCGAACCCCAACAGCGCCTCAAAATTTCCACCCGTTGCAGGTCTCAAAACTGTATTCATGTGATTTGCCAGGGGTCCTTATTGTCCACTGTGAGCCCAGGCCCAGCTCCCTGGAATCTGATGAATCAGCGCTGGGGTGCGGTGGGGTGGGGTGGGGTGGGGCCTGGGTGCAGGGTGGACACTGGCCCTGCAGCTGCTCCCTGGCCCTGGCTTCAGTTTCCTTTGCTTCCACGGGGCCCAGACCGAGGCAGAAAGGGGAAGTGGAAGGTTGTCTGCCCTTCTGCAGGCGCCGGGGGGAACAGCAGGGCCTTGCAGTTCGAGAGAAGAAGTGGGTGGAGGAGTGGGCTCAGTATACCCCTCCCCCAGCAGGAAAGTAGGGGAGAGAGGACTGGGGCGTGTGGGAAGCAGCTTCTTTCCCGAGAGGACACATACCCCTTCCCGACCAGCGTCCAGCCGCGGCGGCGGCGGCGGCGGCGGCGGCGGGCAGGGAGGGGTTGGAGCTGGTGGTGCTTTCCCTCTGGGAGGGCAGGCGTTGGGGAGGCTGCTTCTGGGACCCGGGGAGGGAGGGGCCAGCCCCAGGTCTTCCAGGGCTGAGCTCCGCTGCTTCTAGACCATTCTGTGCATCACACGCACCAAAGTCACACTACAAAGCGGTGCCGGTCCCTTGTCATTCTAAACCGCCACACAAGCGTGTAAGGAAGCCTTCCATCACCGACCCCAGTGTCTAAGCACGGGAGCGCAGTCCTGGGAAGGCCAGGCTCCCTCCTTCCGCCGCCGCCTCCTCCTCCTCCTCCTCCTCCTCCTCCTCCTGCCGGAGGGGCCTCGGAGGTTCACAGGCAGAAATTACCATATGAATGTACCTCCTTCCCGGAGCTGCTGGCTGGAGGGACCTGGGGAGGGACAGGCTCCCACCCGCCCAGGTTCTGCGCTGACTTCCCAGAGGGACTGGAAGACACCCGGCATTTTCCGTTGCACAGTAGGCCGCCCCCAGGGTGCGGAGGGTGCGGGGCGGGCTGGGGTCTTTCTGCGGGCAGGGGCGGGCGTGCTGGGTCCCAGCGAGTGTGGGAGACCCCGGGGACTGGCACGGCTCCCAAGAGTAACTTTGTTTCGCAGCAGCTTGTGGAAGAACACATTGTTACTGTAGGTCTAGTCATCTTGGTCTGGTTTCAAAAGTTGCAGCTAATTACCGCAGGAAATGTAGGCTCTCGTTTTTATGATTGATTTTAGATACAGAGAGGAAGGAAGGGAGCCGGTGCGGGGGAAGGGGGAGGGAAACATTGTTTCGTTTTTCTACTGATTGCTGCACTCGTTGGTTTCTTGTACGTTGGTGCCCTGACCGGGGATCGAACCTGCAACCTTGGCTGTTGGGACAGCGCTCTAACCAGCTGAGCTACCTGGCCAAGGGCAAGAAATGGAGACACTTGGATAAAACAAATTTGAGCGCTTTGTAAAGTGTTGTGCCCCAGCCAGCCCTCTGATGGCCCAGCCTGGTCCCTTGTGTCTTTATGGCTTAGCTGAGCTGCTGGGGGCCAGGACGGGGTCTTGTATGATTTGGGGGCTCCGGTTGTATCTCAGTTAATAAATTCTCTTGACCGGTTTACCTGAACCAGTGTACGTTTGGGCTGGTGATAGGTCATGTTTAACTGGACAGGCAACTACTTTGCTGGACAGCAAATTACTGGACACTGGGAAGAGCCATCCTTGGAGTGTGAAACCTGGACCCCCAGATGACCGCTCTTAGGCGGTTCTTCCAGGGACACTGTGGTCTGTCCACATGGAGGGGGTGGGCCCAGTCAGTCTGATGGGAGCCCCCCCACCTCCGGGCCCTGCCTGCACCAGCTTCACCTCCGCCGTGCCCCTGGGAGAGCCCCCAGGGCCCAGAGCCCCAGCTTTGGTGGGTGGGCTTGGGGGTAGCGACAGAGCCCTGTCTCTGACGGTCCAGTCTCCGCCCACCTCCCCTCCCCAGCGGGTGGCCCCCTCTGGCCATTTCCGGAGCAAAATTTCCTGAGTGGGCAGGAGCAGTCCCAGGAAGTGCATCCATCCTTCCTCCTCCCTGCTCTGCGGCTCCAGAAGGACGGTGGAGGCCGGAAACGGTTAACATCTCATTCACAGGCTGCCACACATGGAACCCGAGGGGAGGCGCGTGGGAAAGGATGCGACCAGCACTGTGGGAACCTCGAGGGGGTGCGGTGTCACCTGGGTTAACGGGGAAGCAGTGGCCAGCCTCCCGTGATGCTCTGGGGGAGAGGAGGGCGGAGGAAAGGGCAGCGAGTTCACCATTCATTCGTTCATTCATTCAGCCAGCAGCGTCTCGCTGGGAGTTTCGATGTGGGAGGACTTGTGAGCAGTGGAGGAGAGACCCTGAGCTCTGCCTGGGTGGGGGAGGCGGCCTTGGACCGGAAGACCAGGCGGGCAGTTAGTTACAAGCTGTGATCAGGGCTCTCTGGGGCAAGAGTGGAGGGGCCAGTGCTGATCAGCATCCTGGGAAGACAGTGGGGAGCTTCTGGGAGCCGCGGGGACAGGACCTTCCGGGCCCCCGAGAACCTCTGTGAGGAGCCTGGGGGTTGGTGCAGGTGCTGAACTGGAGCGAGGGTGGGGCTTGTGTCCGGCTGACCAACACTCGGCGTGGCCGGGCAGCGCACTGGGCTTTGCCCTCTGCCAGTACCTTGTCTGGGCCTCAGCTCTCTTAGGGGGCAAGTTTGATTATCTCCCCACTTTATTTGTAAGAAAATTGAGGCACAGAGAGGCGAAGTTACTTGCCCAGGGCTACACAGCAAGTGGAAGGGAACAGGATTCTGCGCCTTCACAGGTGCGGTGGGAGCCACCCGGGGTTCCGTGCCAGGGCGTGGTGGGATTGATTCACATTTTGTACAGTCCGTCCTGGTGATGGCTTGGGTTGTGCAGCCGCGGAGGTGGGAGGCGGGGTGACCGCCCACAGCTGTGCTGGGTTGGAATGGACAGCGCTTCGGGGTGGGTGACTGGGTTTGAGGTGGTGGAAAGGGAGGGGCAAGGCTAGGCCCGGATTTCTAGCTGCCAGAACTGGGTCACAGGTAGGGGTTGGGGGGCATGTTCAGCTTGAGACACCCAAGCTTCACTAGGGCAGGACGGTGGGACCCCGGGTCCCGGGACTGGGCACAGGGCAGGGCACCATGAGACATCACCACTGAGCCTCGGTGGGCTGGGAACTGTCGGGTCGGTGCTGGTGTGCGGATCTGGAGAGAGGCTGGCGTTGAACGCCCCGGGGAACGGGGCAGAGGCTGCGCAGAAGCTGAGAGAAGACAGCATCTCATGAAGGGTGTGCTGGGCGGGCCGAGGCTGGTGCTCCCAGACCCAGGGAGAGGGCTGGCCCCGGGGTGCTGTGCGCTGCGGCGTGCTGGCCTCAGTCTGACCAGAGGCTCCTTCGGACCGCACGCCCAGCGCAGGCGTCCCACCCAGCGTGGGGCTTGGGGGTGTCTGTCCCTGGGGCGGCCGGGCACTGTGCACGTGCACACACACACACACACACACACACACACACACACACACAGAGCTTTTCCCGGCGTGGTGGGGGGAGCCTGAAGCAGCAGGGTGCGTGTGTCCCTGGGACCCCTTGGAGAGTCAGTCCATTGCCATTCCCGCTTCAGAGGGTGCCCGGTGTCGTGGGTCTGGGACTGGCAGGGGCCTCTGGCTGTGTCCCAGGCTGCACAGGGCCTTTCTCTGGCTCCCCGGCTGCCTGTCTCCTGTGGGAGAGGAGGGGCCGGGGTTGGGGGGCGAGCATGGGTTCTTTCAGGGCCTAACGGGCCGCAGGCGCAGTCCAGGTGCTGCCTGCAAAGTCCACCCTGCGTAAGGGGTCACGTTGGCCACCAGGCCAATCCCTGGGCCTCCAGACCCCCTGCCCCTCCTGAGCAGGAAGGACCAGGAAGTGACCCCAACTCCTGCCAGCCCGGAGCTGGGGCAGCCAATGATGGGTCACAGGGTTCAATATGGTGGCACTGACCCCCTCCGCCTACATCCCTCTCGGGTCCCTGTGATATGAGGTGACCTCTGCGTGCTCCAAACCGCCCCCCTCGCCTCCGGCCTCCACTCTGCCCCTCTGAAGTGACCTGGGCGCCGGGAAGCCTCAGGCAGCGTCGGGCCAAGCAGGTCTGCACGAGAGAAGGCACTTGCTTGCTATCTTTGGGTTAAAGGTCTTTTCTCCTCAGCCCCTGGAAGGGGGGGTGCCCCGTTGCACCCCAGAGACCCCAGCTCCTTTTTGTCATTCAGAAGGTTCATCAGTCGGGGCAGACAGAGCCCCCGGTGCCCCAGCCTCCGTCCGTGTGTGCCCCAAGCTCTGGTGTGCACCCGCTGACGGCCAAGCTGCTGGGAGAGGGGCAGGGAGCCCAGAGGCCCTGCCCCCCCTTCCTGAGGGGGACATCCCCGATAAGAGGAAATTCCACGCTGTGACAAATGGCCAGTTTCCACCCATCCACGGGGGGAGGATCCCTTCTTTCTCCTTTTAACTCTGCGCACAGTTGCCAAGAACTAACGGAATCTCTGGTTGGCCGGCCGCGTGTGCTCTGCGGGCCTGGGTTCTGGGTTCGCTTTGGGTGAGGGGCCCGTCATGCTGGAAGGTTCCCTGGGGTGGGAGAAGCCTCCGGGCACATCCCTTGATTCCGCGAGGGGGTGGGCCGGGGAAGACTAAACGGAAAGTCAGCCCCGGCACAGGCGGCAGAGGGCTCGTCCCTGGCCCTCTCCACGTGCAAATCTCCAAGAGGCTTTTTCGGAAGTGAGGACGGCCGGACGCTTTCAGGTTGGAGCCTGCTCTGCCTGGAGATTGATGTCTCAATAGGCCCTGAGCAAACCAGGGAACGGGAGGGGCAGAAGAGGCCCTCTTCCAGAAGGGGGGGGTGGGGTGGGGAGCGTTGGCCGCTGTCCAAATCTGACTTCCCCGATGGGGCCCATTGAAACCGCGTTGGCAGAAACGAAGACCTTCTCGAGATTCCTGCCCGAACAATGGAGGAGAGGCTTGCTTTAAAGGGTTTGGTGAGAGAAGGGTGGGGGGGCGGCCTCCGACTTCGGGGCGCCTCGGACCCTGGATGAATCGAGGGGGCGGGCACTGGTCCTGCTGTGTCCCCTCCCAGGTCCTGCAAAGGGCACAGGGTTGTGGGATTTTCTGATTCGTGCACGCTTCCTCGTGCGCAGAGAGCGTAAAGCTGCGATTTCATCTTGGGGCTCCTCTTGGAAAAGGGCCGGCGGAGCTCCGAGGGAGAGCGAGGCGCGGACTTTGAGGTCGCAGCTCCCGCCGTTCTCCACGGAGGCCGGGATGTTTTGCACCGGATTTCTGAGCAGCTGCGGGCCAGAGAGCTGGGGCTCGGATTTCTGGCCTCCCTGTTCCCGGCCAGCCTCTGATGAGATGTTCCCGGGCCCCAGACAACGTGTGAAATGTAATTCGATTTGGAATCACTTATCGAATTAGACAAGCCCTGTGGGCCTTTAAAATTCAGTCCTTGGTCCCACCGGCACGATTTGCAAAAGTTGGCTGTTTACATTCGGTGTTTGCATCTTTAGAAGGAACAGGAAGTTCCCCGGTGACATTTATGGGGAGTGTGTGGTGGCTGGGAGGGGCTCGTGGGGGCACGGGAGGGAAAGGTCTGGTGTTCAAAGTCCTGCCTGCCGTCCGCGCCTCGGCGGCCCGCAGGGCACAGCCCCTGTGCTCGGGGATGGGGGGCAGCTGTTCGCAGCCTCAGCTCGTCCCCCCCTTCCCCTTGGCTGCCCCGATGAATTTTCCGCCTTTGATCATCTTAAACTTTCCCTCTCCCTGTTCCGCCCACGGCCTGTGCTTCTCTGTGTGTGTCCGTATGTGAGGAGGGAGCGCAAGTAAATTCTAAGTTCCTATCGGACCAGGTGATTTTTTAAAATTGGGATCCGTGGACCTAGGGGTCCGTTGATGGACCCCCCCCCAGAATTGTCCACGTTTATCTGGGGTGTCTCGCTTCACATGTGCGGTTTTTGGGGAGGGAGTCCTTACCCTTCGACAGCGTCTAAAAAAGGTTTGTGATGCTCACGCAGAAATCCCCACTGTCCTGCCAGACGGGGTTCCTTACGTGCAAGGGACGACTATCGATCTGTCTGGAAGTTTTGGGGTGAGAAATACCTGAATAAGCGAACTTCACGTTCCTGTGCGCTTCCGCCGTTTCCGTCCAGACTCACCGCAGGCCTGCGGAGTCCCCTCCCTTTGGTCAGGTGCTCGAGGAACGTTTGTTGAGTGAATCGGCGAGGTTGCGGTCCTGGGCCGCTAGGACCCCAGGATCTTTTTGCACCATCTCTGTGTACAGCTCTTTTTTTAACATCTTTTTCCAGGACAGGTCCCGCTCCGCACGGTCTACCCGCTGCTGCTGTGGGTGTGTCTGGCTTCCAGCCCTTCTCTGCCCGCCCCCACGTGTCCAGAGCTGGGTCTCAATAGCTTCTCCCTCCACCCAGCCACACAGACCAGGAGCGAGGAGTCCGTCCTCTTTGAGGCCCCCCTGGGCTTTGTCAGCTCGGCTGGGCGGCCTCCTGGAGGTGGAGTTTCAGGAGGAGACAGGCGTGCGGGTCATCTGTTCCACGTGGGTCCGTCCGGGAGCTTTGGCTGGGGCAGCAGGTGGGCCAGGCTTCGCCTGCGTCAGCACCTGTGTGTCCCGGGAGAGCTGCAGCCGACCCTGAGAGGCCCCTGGGGTCCAGGGCCCGTGCTGAGCCTGGTGGCTCTGGCCGGGCTTGTCTCCCGCAGCCTTTTCTCAGGCTGTGAGATGAAGATGCTAAGGCCCCTTGGTGGGCCTGGGGCTCCAGCTGGCTGGGCCCAGCTCCTGGCAGTGCCTGGGGGGGCCCCGCCTGGCTTCCAGCACCTTCTGGTCTTGGCAGTGGGGAAGCTGCACTTCCTTCGGCCTTTCCTCGGTGCCACAGGACCCGCTTGGGTTCACATCCCACCATGCACCGGCTCTGCAACCAGGACCGGTGCCTGGACGGGCGCCCGGCACTCAGCGGGCCCGGTAAACGTTGCCCGTTGTGGTTGGCATCGTTCCTTCGTTTGCTCGCTCACGACTTCGTCCAGCAAGCGTTTCGTTGTGGATTCCCCCGGCCGGGTGCTGCTGGAGACATGGGGTGCCGGAGAGGGTGTGGTGGACGAGGCCTCTGGCTTCCTGAATCCCACGTGGTGGGGGGGCACACAGTGTTACTCAGTTGTCGCCGTGGAGACTGCTCGAAAGCGGGGTGCAGGCTCAAGCAAGGGAGCAGGGAGGGTAGGCTGACCTGGCTCCATGCCGGACTCTGCTGGACACACAGACACACACCCAGCGAGGCGGGAGGAAGGAAGGAAGGGGCCACTCTCCTCACTGACCCCTGGCATTACTTGCCTCCCTTTGAGAGGCCCCTTTGCAGGCGATAGGGAACGTCGGCTGTCCTTGGGCCCGCATTCCTGGCCAGGGGCTCAGACACCGTGGCAGAGCCCACGGGGTCCCCGCGGCCTGCAGTGCAGCCTTCCCTGTGGCCCCTGAGGGGCCTCTGGGGCACCTGCACATGGAGAGCTGCCCGGGCCCCTCGCCCCCGCCCCCCCCCCCCGTGCCCTGTTGTGCAGTGAAGGCAGACTGTCCGGCAGCTGGGACCCCAGGGTGGGGGGGTGTGATCTGGGGGCATCCCTGGTGGCCGTGTGCTCTGGGAGCCCTGGCGTCTGGCCGCCACGAGGGTCCTGGATCTGCTAGGTGACCCTGGCCCCCCGGCCAGGCCTGTTGGATGGCCTGGCAGCGTCCGGGGGCCGGTGGGCCTTGCTGCCTGCTTGGCCGCTATGGGTGGTGAGTCGGCAAGGCCGGTGCAGACAGGGCCATTGGTGTGAGGCTGAAGTTTGTGGGGATGGGACTTGGGGGGCTGTTGCTGGGACGCCGACAGGCAGGGACAGGGTGGGCAGAAAAGGGGTGAAGGGGTCCGCGGGTGCGGGTTTCCGGTCAGGCCTTGCCAGCCTGCTGTGCCGAGTCCTCTCTGCGGTGTCCTCAGGGCTGTGAGGCAGCGCGAACTCCCCGAGAGGCGTCCCGCAGCCCCAGTCCCAGCGAGCCACAGACGGCAATCCGATCCCGTCATCGTTGGCAAGCCCTGGGGCGGGGGGGGGCAGCACATGTCCCTGGGAACAGACGTCCTCCGATGGCGCTGGCTTGGGCTGTGGGTTCTAGCCCCTGCAAAGGCACCAGAAGAACAAGGTTTGGGGGTGCGGTTGGGTGGGGGGCCCTGCCCATTCCCTTTCCTCCCTGCTCTAGGACCCCCTCCCCTGCCCCAAATCCTGAGACAAGGTCCCCAGCAGGTGCCTGTGGTGAAGGAGGGGCTGGGCCAGCTGCCACCAGCCTGTGGGTATGGTGAATGGGCCAGGGCTCAAAGGGGCACCTGCAGAGAGCGGTTTTCGGGCCGGGCCACCACCCGCAGGACCGCCCTGGCCAGGGGAGGACGGGGCTGCTCTCATGGGCTACTTCCAGGCAGCCCTGGGCAGGAGACGCTCAGGCCCGAGTGCAGCGTCCTGGCTGCGGCCGACCCCCAGGCACACACGCTCACAGCGCAGTGGGGTTCTTCCCAGCCCAGCCCTGCCGGCCGGGCGGCCACTTCCCTAACACAGCCGCCTGCGGGGCTGGGACCTCCATCCCACGCAGTGCGTCCACTTAGAAGGCCCCGTCCACGCTCAGTGTCCCACAGCCCCCCCCACCCCACGCCCCGTCAGGCTCCAGCACACTTTCATCTGGCGGCTCTCCGTGGCCGGGCTCATGTCTGCGTGCCCACGGGCTGGGGAGGGGGTGCGCAGAATGGACGGTGCCCGCCAGGGGCTCCCACGGGAGGCCGGTGCGGACCCGCCTGGGCGGAAGGAGGGGGCTTTGCTGGGCTTTTATTATCACTTCTCAAGCAGGGCCCCGGCGGTGGGCAGCAGGATGTTTGATTTGGTTCGGGTTTCTGCTGTGGATGTCGTGCCTGCGGCCGGGCGGCTGCTCCCGGGCCGTGCAGGGAAGCGAGGGGGCGGTTCGGGGTCTCCCCACCCCCCAGTCCTGCTGGGGAGGGGCCGATGGATGGAGGGGCGTGTGGGGGCGGGCTGGAGAATGTGTCCCAGCCGGCAGACAGATGGAAGCAATTTTCAGTCACGTGGGCAGGGCGGAGCCGCTCCCCACAAGGCGGCCGGTGTCTGTCTCCGGGAAGCTGCCCGGCAGCCACATGTCGGGCCAGATGCTGCTCTTGTCTTTGTCTGTGGGAAGCAGCAGGGCTGGCAGAGGGTTTCCAGGGAGGGAGGCCTTCTGGCTGGGTTGCATGGGGAGGCAGGCAGCCCCACCAGCGAGTGGCGGTCCTTGTCCCCATCCTGGGTCCTGGGTGGTCACGTGGTCCCCCTGCTGTCCTTCGCCCTCCCCTGGCCTGGGGGTGGGCAGCGTCAGTCCTGGGGGCTCCTGGCTTTCTTACCTTCATTGCTATTTTCTTGGTCTCTCAGTTCTCCGAGGTGGGGACCCCTGTGAAATGACTGTGAGGGACCGGCCCGGTTTCTGGGACCGGGCGGCCAGTCATCCTGGCACCTTCCTGCTCAGGCCTGGGTGCCAGGCAGTAGCGATTCGGCGGCCACAGGGGGTCGCTGGGGCCTGTGGGGGGCAGACTTGGTGGTTTCCCCAGGAAGTGGAAATGAGTTTCCTGAAAACTGTGCGCCGACCTTCTGGCCTGGTGCCCCATGTCCTGGGTTTCGTGGGGCTGGGCAAGAGCAGGTAGTCCAGGCAGCATGGTCAGAGGTGATGCCCAGGGAACCGGCCAGCCCCTCCCGAGGGTGTCAGGACAGGCTGTGCAGTCACCCCGAGCTCAGGGTGCAGCTGGGGAGACCAGGGACCCTCCCTGGGAGTGGGACAGGCAGGGGGCACACACCTCGGGTCCCCAGGGGGTGTCGTCTGGGCACCCCCAGCCTCTGACCTGGGCGCGTGGGCTCCGGGCCGCTGGGGGGAGGGGCTGTAGAAAGGAAGAAGGCGCCGACCTGCAGACAGCAGAAGCCTGAGATTTTGAGCTCAGCCCCACCTGTCTGCTCATCCGCTGACCTGAAAGTGGAACCTCATCCTGGCTGTGCGGTGGGGCTGGCAGAGGAAGTGGCCACTGGACCCTGTGGGGCGGGGCCCTGCCTGGGTGCTGCTTACCTCAGAAGGGCCGAGCCGGGGAGCGGGGCTCTGCACCTGGAGAGCCCACGGGGCACTCCTTCCGCCCCAGGACAGTCGGCGGGTAGGTGGGATGGAGCACACCTTACCCAGGAGTGGCAGGGCGGACCGGTGCTCCTGCCTTCCCTCCATTTTCACAAGGCCGCACTGGCCTTCGCCCTGGCCCAGGCCATGTGCCCTGCAGGGCCCTGAGGCCCTTCAGGCTGCAGCAGGAGGCGGGGTGTCTGTGAGGCAGGTAAGGGAGACGGAGAGGCCCACTGGGTACCCAGGGCACTGTCCTCCTGTGAGCGGTTTTCCAGGGTGAAGGTCCGGTGGTGGGGAGATGGGGGTCGGGGTCAGCCCTGCCCCGGAGACAGGTCTGAGGGTCTGCAGTGGCGCTCTGCGGGCTCTAGGTGTTCCTCGGGGACCCCCTGGGCAGCTGGGCCTCGGTTTCCCCATCTGAGAAATGGGGCTGATGGTTGGAGCCACCTGAGAATGTAGGTTCTGGTGGATGCCTATGGATGAACTGACACCTCTGCCCTTCCTTCCCCAGCCACCGAGGCGGCTCCCGGCTGCGCTGGCGACATGGCCGACACCCCTAGAGACACCGGGCTCAAGCAGGCCCCCGCCCCGCGGAACGAGAAGGCCCCCGCGGACTTCGGCTACGTGGGGATCGACTCCATCCTGGAGCAGATGCGCAGGAAGGCCATGAAGCAGGGCTTCGAGTTCAACATCATGGTGGTCGGTGAGTCCCATGCCCCGGGCCCAGTCTCCGCTTCTGTGACAGGGGGTGACAGACCCGGCCTGTGGGGTGGGTTGCAGGTGGCATTGTGTGTGCATCTGCATATGTCTTCCTGAGGGTCCTAGCTCCTCAGAGGGGCCACTGCCCCACCCTTCAGAGTCCCTGGGGTTGCTCAGGAAGGGGGGCGCTGGCCAGGCAGGCGCTGGGTAAACTGGTGGCTGCCCCCTTTCAGCTTCTGCTGAAGCTGCCCCCTTGCTCCCACTCGAGCCCTGGCCTTCCAGCCTCGTGCAGGGCTGACCCCCCGCCCAGCAGGCCTGGCTGGAGGCTTCCTGGCGGCCCCAGGAAAGTGGGACGGTGGTGGGTGCTCAGGTGATGGTGGTGATGAAGATAAAAATACCAGTGACAATGGGATAGACTTTGAAATATCCCACTGGCGCCTCCCAGACGTCGGGGGCTGTGGCTGGAACATGTGACATAGCCCCTGGCCTGAGCAGCAGGGCCAGAGGTGCCGACAGCAGCCGCCTGTCTGCCGAGCACACACTTTCCCTCGGAAGCTCGCCAGGGTTGGCACATCGGTGTGACCTGATGTTAGAAACCTGTTGGTGCAGCTCAGGGCAGGAAAGGCAGCGCGGTGGGGCTTCCAGCCTGCAGCCGTGTGCACACGTGTGTGCGTGGGCCTGCGTGCTCCGTGCCGAGGGGGCTCTGGGCAGAGCTGCCCTGAGGAGCTGCCCCTGAGGAGCCAGCCCCCCTCAGATTGGGGCTGGGACCTGCCTACCCGGGGTGGTGGGCCCCTGTGGTCAGAAGGCCTGGGGTCCAGCCATGCACCGTGGAAGCTGGACCGCTGCCCGGCTCTCCCTGACCCCGGTGTCACCGAGTCGCAGGGCCTCTGAGCCCCTGACCGGAACCCCGCTGACCCCCACTGATGGCCCATTCTCTCCCCAGGGCAGAGCGGCTTGGGGAAGTCCACCTTGATCAACACCCTCTTCAAATCCAAAATCAGCCGGAAGTCGGTGCAGCAGCCGGCCGCGGAGGAGCGCATCCCCAAGACCATCGAGATCAAGTCCATCACGCATGGTGAGCGCCGGCTGGGGCCCTGAGCCGGGGCCTCACAGCCGCTCCGCTGGGCACGTCAGCCGTGGGTCCCAGGCGAGGGGCCAGCTCTCCAGGGCCCCTGAGCTCACTCACAGAGGCAACCGAGTTTTCCACAGGAAATCATGGGTGTCAACGCCACCGGCCCCTGCTGCACTTCTGCGGTGGCGGCTCTCGTGTCCCTAGGGTATCATCGCTGGTCACTCTGGGACACCCCAAGTGGGCCTCGTTGGGGTGGGGCTGGCCAGGCAGCCAGGGGCTCCTCGTACCAGATGGGGCCCAGCCCACCGGTGAGTCAGGTCCCGGGCCTGCCCCTGAGCTCGGTGGGTGCTGTGACCCTGCAGATATCGAGGAGAAGGGCGTCCGCATGAAGCTGACGGTCATCGACACGCCGGGCTTCGGGGACCACATCAACAACGAGAACTGGTGAGGGCACGGGGACCCCCGGGCGTGGGGGCCGCTCCTCAGGGCGGAGAAACGTGAGCGGGTGCTGCTGAGCCCTGAGAACCTTGCCCTTCCCCACCCACCTCTGAGGTCAAGGTCTGAGAGGAGGCTCGGTCCCTGCTCACGGTCGCGCACCCTGGCGTGTGCTCCGGGCTCGGGGACTGGGGGGCCCGGTGGGGGGACGGTGGGAGCCGCGTGCCGGCTGACCGGCTCCCGCCTGCAGCTGGCAGCCCATCATGAAGTTCATCAACGACCAGTACGAGAAGTACCTGCAGGAAGAGGTCAACATCAACAGGAAGAAGCGGATCCCCGACACGCGTGTGCATTGCTGCCTGTACTTCATCCCGGCCACCGGGCACTCGTACGTGCCCTGCGTGGCTGTGTGCGGGGCCGGGGGTGGGGGCGGGGGGAGTGGGCGGGGATGGTGCCCCTGCATGCGACCCCGTCTCGCCCTGCCAGCCACCCTGGGCGTGGGGAGCCCAGGACCGGGCCGCTGGGTGCTCCCTGAGCACCATCCCAGCCTGAGGCGGGTGACTCCCCGCCCCCCCATCCCGTTCCCGTCCTCCCAGCCACTCTTGTCCTCGTTCCGTTCCAGCCTCAGGCCCCTGGACATTGAGTTCATGAAGCGCCTCAGCAAAGTGGTCAACATCGTTCCGGTCATCGCCAAGGCCGACACGCTGACTCTGGAGGAGAGGGTCTACTTCAAACAGCGGGTAGGGCCCCACCCCCACCCGGCCACGGCCCCCACCCCTCGGCGGGAGCTGGACCCACGAGGGGCCATCGGGCACAGCATGCCCGGTTTCGGTTGAGCGCAAGGGAAGTCGGAAAGGGGCGGCCTCCGCCGAGGGGACAGTCTCTGTGCAGGGGACAGGTGGCCGCCTCTCCCTCCTCTGCTGTGGTTGCAGCGCTGGCTGTGTGGGCAGGAGGGCTGCCCTGGGCCGCTGCTTCTACCAGGGCCACGTGGGAGCTCGAAAACCGCGGTGCTGGGCCCCAGCAGAGCCTCTGCCCAGCCGGCTGGGGTTTTCCCAGCATGCTTCGGGGCGGACATCCCCCTTGCAGGGGGCATGTCTATGGGGATGCGTCTACTGGACATCTGCGTGGGGCACCTGTCCCGGGGAAGGGAGGTGTCAGTTGTACGCAAGCAGGTGTGGGCTGGGCGGCAGGCACTTGAGGACACGGTGACGGGTGCCCGGTAGAGCTCAGTGCGGGGGAGGGCTCAGCCACCTGAGGGTGATGAGCTGGAGAGGGAGGCTGAGGGACACTGGGGACAGCGACCCAGGTCCCTGGGCAGCTGCAGGTCTCTACGCAAGGCACAAGAAATGGCGAATATCAAGGTCACTGGCTCTCCAGAGCCCGTCCTTGACCCCGAGCCTGGGGCCGCTGTTGCTGGAGGGGACAAAGGGCAGACGCCGTTGCACAGGTCAGCTTGCCACTGGACAGTGCCCACACGTCTCCCCTCTGGATCCCCAGATCACCGCCGACCTGCTGTCCAATGGCATCGACGTGTACCCCCAGAAGGAGTTTGACGAGGACGCGGAGGACCGGCTGGTGAACGAGAAGTTCCGAGTGAGTGAATCACCCTGGACGCTGGTCTGGTCCTGCTGGAGGGTGTGGGCGGGGCCTTCCTGCCCCATGGGGGTCTAAGGAAAGGTGGTGGGATGGGCTGGCAGGGCTGGGGGCCTGAGTGGCCCTCTGGGGTCAGGGGTCTCAGTTTTGGGGCCCCACACTCAGACGCTGCTCCGGGGGCCCACACGTGACCCGTGCACGCCTCCTGCCCTCCCCCCAGGAGATGATCCCGTTCGCCGTGGTGGGCAGTGACCACGAGTACCAAGTGAACGGGAAGAGGATCCTCGGCAGGAAAACCAAATGGGGCACCATCGAAGGTAACTGCCCAGCCTGCGCCCGGGACCGCCCCACAGACCAGCATGATAAAGCCACCTCTGCCCCCCATTCCAGAGCTGCCCATCAAGGCCTGGGGAGGCACCTCAGAACCTCATCCCTTGCTTTGCCCCCGGCCCCAGCCACCAGGAGGGGCCCACTGGGGAATAACCAGGGAAGCAAGTCATCCATCCAGGACCTGTTGGCTGGCAGAGCTGTGCCCCGACCTGGGTCCTCCATGGGCACTGCTGAGTGCTGGGCCCCGCAGCTGTGTGGCCCTGGACAGACTGGACCCCTCTGGTCCTGGGGGAGGGCTGGGCTGCCGCTCCGTCCAGCTCTGAGAAGCACTCAATGGCAGCCCCCCCAAATCCCCAGGACCTCCACGGCATAGTGTCCTGGGCCTGTTGTGACAAATGAGCACAGAGCAGCTGACAACAGAAATTCATTCTCTCACGGTTTTGGAGGCCAGACGTCCAAAACCAAGGCAGGGGCAGGGTCAGATCCTTCTGGAGGCTTGAGGGAGAGTCTTACCGGGCCTCTCTCCTGGCGGCCGCGCCCCCACCTGGCGTGCTTGGCGTGTGGCCGCATCCCTGCTCTCCGCTCAGCCTTCTGTGTGCTGTGTGTCTGTCTCCCCCTCTTACGAAGGTGTCAGGTGTCGGCTGACACCGTGTTAGGGCCCATGGTTCTTTTCCCAAATGACTCCCCATTCGCCGTGCGGAGGGTTGGCAGTTGGGCGAGATTTGGGGGGACACAGTGCCACCCCCTGCAGGTGGTTACTCCCTAGGTGGGGTGGACCCAGGTGCGTTTCCTCTCTTCTCCCCTCTGCTCCTCCCTGTGTAGACGGGGGGGGGGGGCAGGTTAAAATGGGCCACTCTGCTCCCCGTTCCTCGGCTGCAAGGCCCCGGTAGAGAAGGGAGCAGAATGCAGCAGGCCACGGCAGCCCCCACCCGGCTCTCTGCAGTCGGGCCAGCATCTCCATCCTGCACCCAGGGCCTCGGTCTTCAGCATCCATGACGTGGGCGCGGCGAGCCCAGATTTCGGGGAAACGAGAGACTGTCGGAAGAGCGCCGGAGCGTGGGGGGCCGGGTGCTCTAAGAAGCTGACAATAATGAGAACTGCTGGGCGTCGAGCAGGCGCCGGGCCGGCTTGCTTTATGTCAGATCCTTGAAGCACCGGGAGCTGTGTCTGTCCCTCCCGGCAGGGCCAGAAAGCCTGCCCCGGCTCTGGAATCCGTGGGCCCACCCGTGCTGGCTCGGGCCTGGGTGGGGGGGGATGGAGAGGCACCCACGTAGGACTGGCGGCGGGGTGCAGGCTGGGTGTTTCTGCGTCTGTGCTGAATTGCCTTTCTTCACTTCTCCCCTTGTCCGGGGGGCCTTGACCCCTGGGGTGTCCCTGAAGGCCGCTCACCTCCCTGTCCACTGAGGCAGTCTCAGCCCGGCCTGTCTTGGCCCCTCCTCCTTCATCTCCTCGCTTCCTGGAGTCTTGCTGCTCAGAACCTTTTTTTACGAAGCCATGTTTTGGAGGGAGACCTCTGGGGTCAGAAAGGGGAAGCAGGGAGAGATCTGGGAGGGGTGGGGGAGGGCAGCAGGGAGATGGGGAGGCATCTGCTGCCCCCTGGTGGCCAGCCCGCAGCGGTACTGGAAACAGGATTTGCTGGGAAGTGAGCGAGGCTGGTGCTCTGTGTGTCTCGCTGCCCCCCCGGGCGTCCCTGTCCGATCCAATCTGAGCCCTGTGCGTTGTTGTGGTACCACCAGCTCCGTTTGGGGGTCGTTGAAAGCAGCAGCCCCGTGGAGCTGTAAGGATGGTGACGAGGCAGCAGTTCTCGCGTCTCCACAGCCTTTTGTGGGACCCCAGAGAACATGTCGGCCCCACCCTAGAACGCACTAGCCCTCGGCCAGTGGGTTGGGTGCTTTTGCCGCATTGTTGTGCGCCTCCCTCTGCCCTGGACTCTGTCGTTGTCCCCCACCATCATGAGGCATTTTTCCATCCCCTGAAAGCACCTGCCATGTTTTTGAGAGCAAGGTGAGTGCGGCGGAACTCACCGGCACCTCACTCCGCCCTCTCACACCCCGGACAAGTGGGCGGTTATTGCCCCCATTTCCCAGATGAGGAAACCGAGGGTCAGAGAGGCCAGGAAGCGTCTGTCCCTCAGTGTATCCTTCTCTCTCTCTCTCTCTCTCTCTCTCTCTCTCTCTCTCTCTCACTGAGTCTTGTGTGCCATCGCCCCACTTTTCCAGAACTTTCTGGAGAGCGGGAGCTGGGTCAGCACTGTCACCGCAGCCTTCCCGGCGCCTGCGAGGTGCCCCACGCTCACACGCAGAGCAGTGGCTGTCCCCGCCCGCCTGCCCGAACTTGTCCTTACAACACCGGAGCTGCCGAGGGGAGGGGCTGGGGGAGGGTCTCCCAGCCACGTTAAAGCCGCCCTCTGTCTCCTCCTCAGTTGAGAACACCACACACTGTGAGTTTGCTTACCTGCGGGACCTCCTCATCAGGTGAGAGCGGGGACCATGCGGGGCGGGGGGGTTGGGGGGCTGGGGACCACAGTCCTACCGTCTGCCTGCCCTCCCCGGGGCGGGCCCGCGAGCCCAGTGTCTGAAACACCTTCTTGGGAATAAAGCAAGTGAAAACCCTTTGCAGCCACCTGAGCCCCCCAGGTCGGGAGGGCTGAGTCCCCGTCCATGTGAGCCCACAGACCCAGAGCCCCAGGAGTCCGGGCACTGGGTGTCTCCCCAGCTCCCATCCCACCCTTTGACCTGGCTGTGTCTTCCCCTCAGTTTCCTTGAGCCCAGACAAGGAGTAGACTGTCCTGAACCCATCAGAGAGGGTGTGGGGGGGGGGGTGCAATGCAGAGGTGGGGGCTCCCGTCCAAGGACCCAGGGCTTCCACTTCTCAGCCAGTGGGCGGATGGATGTTGGGGATGAGGCATCTCTCAGGGACTCTGGGTGGGGGACGTGTTTTGGAGAGCCTGGCTGAGGAAGGACGCCCACCCCAGGCCCTTCCGACCCTCTTCCCACATCTGCCCTCATCTGCCCCGCTGATCGGCAGAGGAGGAGTCGGAGCAGGGACTATCGAGGTCGAACATCGCTCCCCTGGGGCTGTGGTCACCTGCCCCTCTCCTGCCTGCACCCCTGGCCTCCGGCCTGGCACTTAGCTGGAGAAGAGACACCCCAGTCTTGCCCACCTCTGCATCTGCACCCAGCCCCCGTCCCCACACTGGCCACAGACTTGACACAGAGAAAGGGGGACACGTTAGAACACAGCTGTCCTGAGAGGGTTTGGGGTTGCCGTAGGGACTGCCCCTCCCCCAAGGCCTAAGTCGCCCACTGGGGGAGCCGAGCAGGGGGGCCG
>PVKU01013034.1:0-31439 GCA_004027475.1 Anoura caudifer | reverse complement strand
TTGCTAAAGCCGAAATCGGCTAGTTTGATGTTGCGCTCAGCGTCTAGGAGGATGTTCTCAGGCTTAAGGTCTCTATGCACGAAGCCCTTCTGGTGACAATAGTGTAACGCAGACACGAGCTGTCTGAAGAGGGTGCGGGCCTCCTCTTCCGTCCGGGCACCATATTTCTCCAGGTAATCACATAACTCACCACCGCTCAGGTGTTCCATGAACAAGAAATAGTGGTCTTCTGTCGCAATGACTTCAACCAATTTTGTGATGTTCGGATGGTTCAAATTTTGCAGGCAATGAATTTCTCAAAAACCTAGAGAGGAGCCCTGCCTGTTGGCGAACCTCAGTGCCTGTTACAATGTGCTGGGTGCAGCATAACCATTGCAAAGCAGTCCATGCTGATTTTGCTCAGTAGGACTCAACCTCCAACATGACACTTCTGTCTGGGGTGTTGATAAAGTCCTCAGGGGGGGTTGGGCAGCCCCATGCAGTTTGGCTTGAACTCCCCAATATATATATATAAAAATATGTATATTTCTTTTACTGTGGCCATGCGTTGGCCATCTAGTATGTAAGAAATAATCTTGAGTGGACTTTTGTCCCTTTGTGATGTTCCTTGAGGGTGGACTGGAATGACAGGCAGCAGAAATCTTTCCATGAAGAATGGCAGGACCCTTCTAGGTCCCTGCTGCTGGCCCTCATTGTGGTGGGAGGAAGAGCCTTGGCTGCTGCTGCTGCTGCTGGTGCTGCAGGAGCTGCTCCTTCTGCTGCCTGGGGTGGTGAGGGAGCTGGAAGAACCATTCTGGAGGGATGAGCTTGGGGTTGTCCGGGGCCCCAAGAACCATGCTGAAGGGCCAGGCTGGAGGTAGCAGACCTGGGGGCAGGGCAGGGGACAGTTGGTCCTGGATTTGACATTGTCTGGCTTTATGGCCCCCTTCGCTTCTCCACTGGTGGTGGAGACATCCGTCCTCGGTTCCACGTTGGTGGTTGGGATGGCCACCTGCGCTTCTGTGTTGGCGGATGGGACAGCCAGCTCCATGTGCCCACTGACGGTTCTAGTGGGCACCTCCGGTTCTGTGCTGGCGGATGGGACAGCCAGCTCCATTTCCCAATGGTGGTTGTAATGGGCACCTCTGCTTGTGTGTTTGCGGATGGGACAGGCAACTTCCCTTCCATGCATGTGGCAGGGATATCCGCACTCAGTGAGACACTGATGGTGGCTACAGTCACCCTTGCTGCCATGCTTGAGGTGGGGATGGCCATCCTAGCTGCCACATTGGTGGTGAGGGCGGTCACCGTTGCTGCCATACTGATGGACTTGTAGAGTTCCTCCTTTTGTCTCCTACTGCCTGGAGGTCTGGGTTTGTGGAATGATGTCTTCTTTGATCTAGGAAGGAGTAAGGCCTTATTCATACTGTATGGTGTTTGATCTTCATTTTAGTGCTATGGAGGATTTAGTATGTACCCATAATTCTGTTGTATTTTTGGGGGGCTACAAATTCCTTTATTTCCTCTTGGCTTAACCCAAGATGCTTCATTTTATCAGTGACCTGGGGGTTTATATCACCCTACAGTGGCCCACAGTACAACTTCACTTTCTCCTCCTGGTCTCTATTGACCCAGGGATCCTTTATTATAGCATCCAGAGTTGAAGGAACAAAAAACATCAACTCTGGAACAAAACAAACACACAAAGTTGCAGGCTTATGCATACACTTTATAATATCATTGGTACCCCTGTGCGTGGTTTATAACATCTGTCTTTAGCAAGTAGTTGATGTTATCAATAACCATTGACTTAACTATGATGAAGGAAGGAGTTAAATATACAAAAATATTTTACAATTCCCAAATATATAATATTTTTTAAAGAAATACACTGAATTATTCTCAGGCAGTAGAATGTCAACAAGCAAAGTAGAATGTCATCACAAAGAAATATTTTTTTTAGTCTGTTACCTAATTAAAGGCAGAATAATATAGTTTAGTTTGAAGCAAAACTTCAAACTGTAACTGTATAAAACTTTAACTGTATATTTTTGCAAATGAGAGAACTATATCCATAGACATTTTTATCTCAAGAGAGCTTTGGGACTCTGAATCGAAAGCAGGAAGTGTTTCCTGACTTCCAGCTCTGTGTTTTGAACACCTCAGAATATCATACTTGAATGAAATTCATTATCACTTCCATACCAGAATCCCTTGCTTACTTTTGAATTTCCTTCATTACATCTTCAGTCAGAGTTAGAGAAAAATCAGGATCAGATGCCACATTACAAGTAATTTGTTTCAAACATGGTTCTCTGAACCAAACTAAATAAGAGGCTGTGTTACTTTTTGTACCCCAAATGAAAACAAACCAAAAGGAAAAACACTTCATTATCTCCCTGAACAACTACCTGTAGCAGTTACTTTCACAGGGTGAGTTTTTCGAAACCTTTTCCCAAGAGCTATTTTCACAGGGAGAGCAGGACCCGGAATGGGGATCTTGAGAACAACATACAGGGAAAGGGATCATTAGAGGTAAGAAAGCATAGAGAGTATTGAAAATAATATTTAATTAACACGTATATCCCATGTATTTTTTGTAAAGTCACTTGTAATCTTAAATCTAGGATCTTTTTTTAAAACCAATATTTCCTTATCAACACATTGACTACAATTGGTTCCATTGTATAAAATTTATTGAAAATCCTATAGTGGTTTTGAGGTGGGAAGAGCTCTGTATAAAGCAGAATTAAGAATTGCCTTGTGTGGTTAGTGATAATAATATACAACTGTCTTACCTTACAAACACTTGTTCTAGCCAGCTACTTATAACTGGATTTTAAACGCAACTGGAGACCATCTCATTTTGTAGATGAAAAGCTATGCAGATCCTTAGAGAGTGATACGGAGGTGATAATATTCAGTCAAAAATGTATATAGGGAGAAAAATACAAAATATATGGGAAAATCATGCTAGCATTTAGAATGCTTTATTGACAAGAACCCATTTCTAAATTGTGTATTTAATAAAGTAGACAATTGTGGAAATAGCACTAGATTTGGAAGGGAGAATTCAGCTGTGAAATTACAAAACAATTTTACATAATTTAGTGCTCATTTCCTCCCATAAAATACTCATAAATAAGTTGAACATGTATAACTGTCCCTACTTTATAAAAAGGAAATGGCAGTTTTAGAGTGATTTATTAAATGACTTGCCAATGTTGCTATAGTTAATAAAAGAGCAAGCCAGACAGAACACTGCTGGTCAGAATCCAATTAGGTTTTAAATTTAGATAGTCTGATTCTGAATCTGATGCTCCTTTGCAATTATATGAAAACAAAGGTGTTAAAATAGTCTTGTGAACATGTAGCAACAGGCATCAGATTTACCTTCCAATTAAAAAAACAGACAAAATAAACAAAACAATGATTTTTTGGACATCTGACATTGTTAAGGACAGAACAGTGATCCCTATGGGGGGAAACAAATCAGGTAGCTCTGATGCCCCAGCTCCCTGCAGAATAGGGGGCTTGCTGAGTTGAGGAAGAGAGACCAAAGCGGTTAAAATTTGCAAAGCAGAGTACCAGATGAAGGGAGGGCGAGGGAGGGAGGGAGAGGGGGAGAGAGAGGGATGAGAGACAGAGAATATTGGGGGGATCTAAATATCTGCAAGGTTCTCTTTCAAGTCTTACTAATGCACATTGGACAACTATCGGAGGCTGAGAAAAGGATCAGAAGAAGTAATTTACAGAGGTCACAGAGGGTGGGACTAGTTCTAAGGTACTGAAATTTTGAAATTAAACGACTTCAGGTAGAGTATGCAGAGGTGTATTGCCCCAGTAGTGGAGCAAAATTAGCTCTCCTATGAAGTCACATCTGGTTGCACTTAAAAGAATAAAAGCAAGCTTTGAAAGGGTTAAACTATTTCCAGTAATTCTACTGTATTCCAGAAGAAAGATTGAGAATATTTATAGAAATAAAAAAATTGGCAGGATCCAGAAAATATAAAAATCATGTTTGACATCTGATCCAAAGTGAACAAGGCATGTAAAGAAGCAGGAAAATATGAAAATAGTCAATCACTACAAATAAACCTGTAAAAATACAGATGATAGAATGAACAAAAAAGCATATTAAAGTGGTTATTATACTAATAAGGTAGAAGAGAGATTATGCAGGTAAAGTAGAGCTATGAAGGGTGTAATAAGGCACAAATTAAGCTTCTAGAATTGAAAGCTACAATGTCAGAGATGACAAACATTTGGGTTGGGAGTAACAGCAGGTTAGATACTGCAGACCAAAAGAATAATGAACTTTATGTCAGAAATAGCAACACTGAAATCAAAGCTAGCAATTGCTTTGGGACAATTTCAAGGAGATTGGTGTATATGTAATTGTGGTCCCTGTAAGAGAGGATATAAAGGAAAAAAGGTATAATGACCAAAAATTATAATATTCCAAATTTGATAAAAACTATATACTATGAAATTCACAAACCTCAAGAATAAGAAATATGAAGAGCCCTGGCTGGTGTGGCTCAGTGGATTGAGCACTGGCCTGTGAGCCAACGGGTCTCCAGTTCAATGCCCAGTCAGGGCACATGCCTCAGTTGCAGGCCAGGTCCCCAGTGGGGGGCGCATGAGAGGCAGCCACACATTGGTGTTTCCCTCCCTCTCTTTCTTCCTCCCTCCTCCTCTGTCCAAAAATAAATTTTAAAAAAGAAATAGGAAGAAAACTACACTAAGACATAAAATCAACTTGCTTAAGACCGGTCAGAAAAAAAGGTCACAACGTGTATAGAAAAATAAAGAGTGACAGCTACCGCCATGTCTTTAAAGTTGCTGGAAAGAAAAAAGGAAACTCTAGAATTCTAGTTCCAGTTTCAAAAATGAAACTGGAATAAGAATATTTTTTGCTGATAAAAAGCTGAAATTATTCATTGTCATTTGACCTACACTGACAGAGATGTTAAAGGCTCAAATATAGATATTTAATTTTATGTCATTTATACTTCCATAACGCTGTAAAAATTTATTTCTGTTATGTGTTGACCAGAGTATTCACAAATATTAATAATTTACCTTTGAACTAAGGGCGAAAGAATTACCAGGGAGAACGCTCAGCCGTCAGATCGGGAGTCTGACCTCATCTCGAGTGGCAGCCGCAGAAGGGGACTCTTTCGGGAAACTCGGCCATCACGTCTCCTCTCTTCCCTCCTCTACTGCCCGCACGACCTCAGGACCGGACCGGGACCTCTGCCAAGCCGAGGATGGACTCCTCCCGGGCCCACCAACGAACAGCCTAACGGTCATGCAGCTGTCGCGTGGACTCCGAGATCTCACTGGACTCCGAGATCTCGCGGACTCCGAGATCTCGCGGACTCCGAGATCGCACGTGGGCTGATCCGGACGGCGGCAGGAACGGAAGCACACGTCCTTTGTGCCCGGGGCGGGGCCGGGGAGAAACTCGACGGGGTAGCTTTGTGCTGCACAGCCTTCCAAGTTCCCCGGAGGGCAGGCAGTGGTGGAAACAGACGTCAGCCCGGTGACGATGTCACTCACAGGTGCTGGCACGGTTGCTGCTCGGTTTGGCTTCATTTCGAAACCACAGGAAATGAAAGGGGTGGGGGGAGAGAGGGACGAGATTCTCGGGGACAGACTGCGGGTTGGTCGCATCAGAAGCAAGGTGATTGTTGAATGGCCTTGTCGTACACCCGAAAGGAGAAAACAATGAATTATTTTAAATTAAAAAAAAAAACAAAAAAAGAATAATCGACACTACACAATTTGGATTAATATGAGGGGTGAAACCTTATTCAATTTACTTGATAACTATTTGTATTAACCCCAAATTGAAAACCACTCAAATGTGCCATAAACAGGTGAGAAATTAAACGAAGGGTGGTGTATTTGTATAGTATACTCCTCAAACGTAAAAAAAAAAAAAAAAAAGAATTTTTAGTTGTGTGCCGAAGGGGTGAATGTTTGTCTCTACTCTGACCACCATCCCCGAACACGTGAGAACATTTTAGTGATGGGGGGTTGGGTACGGTGAACCTTTGTTGCTGCTGTTCAATTATGCCACGTTTCCTATTTCTCACCGACCTTCCACTCTGGCTGTGTTGCTTTTCTGTTGGGATATTATAGACTGGCATAACAGGATATATTATTATAGATATTATATTCTTGCGCTGGAAAGAAGTTGGGGCTAAATGACCATTATTCAAAGATTCACTGTGTGTTTGCAGGCAGAGTAGGCAACAAGACGCATCCCTGAGTGAGATTCCGAGGATGGATTTCTGGCAGAAGTCGCTTGGTACCTCACACCCGTGTTGTGTCTTACTTGCGGCCTCTATCATTCTGATGGGACAGCTACCTGTCCTGCCAATATTCTGCCTGCTCCAGAGGTGTGTTCAGTGCCATGATGATGGAAGGGCACCAGTGTCCCTTGCAGGACTCTCACTCTCCAGATGAGAGGCGACAAGACATGACCCAGGTTTTAGTCCATGCACACGGATCCTGTCTCACGCTGTGGTTCCAGGTTGCCTTGCTGTCCTCTGCTGACGTACTCACTTCTCACGTGTGTACTTCTCTCCTTCTCAGGTGCCTTCTTGTGGAGTTAAAGCCTCAGCATTAGACTGTAAATTTGCATAGGACTCTGAACGTGACACATACAACATGGAAAAACTTCAGCCACTTTGAGGACTGTTTCATCATCTCAAGTTCCTGATCTCATCTCCAGAGAAGTGAAAATTTTATGTCTGCGTTCACAGTGCTGCCACGCGTGGAAGCCTGCCTTCCTCATTTCAAAGTTCACTTGTGAGAAGAGGCGGTGTTACGTGGCTGCAGATGCCCTGGCACCATGTGGGACAAAGTGTGTTTCAAGACAACAGGCTGAGGGAATCACAGTATAGCTCTTTCTGAAACCATAGCTTTTTGTTGCCTCCCACTCACAGATAAATACGATACTTTAGTGGATTTACGGAACTAAGTGAGTCACTGGCTTGTGTCACTCACAGCACAAGGCCACGATGTTCACGAAAAAGGTTAGTTTTTATTGACATACTTCAACCTTCCCTTTATTCCAAGTGGAAAGCCTTAAAATTAGCCCCCACTCTCTGTGATTTTGCCATCCCAGTGTACTCCCCCTTTTGTTCTGCGGTCTTTCCAGCCAAACACAATGAAATGTGTCTCAACAGGTGTGTAATTGCCATGTGCACCTTGCCTTGCAGGTGAAAGAAGAAACTGCGACTCGTGTTTCCAACCCGCGCTTGGATCGAGCACTCTTAGCCATGGGCGAGGCACAATTCTTTGGGGCCATTGAATGAACTCAGGAGTTGACAGGGTAATGCTCATTTATTTATTTTATCTCATTCTCTTCCTCCGCCCCACACGGGAACCTTAGAAAGGAGAAAGCAATTGTAGGCATAGAAATTAATCAACGAATTAGGACTCTCTTTTCTTTTTTTTTGTAAACCCAGCTAAAGTTAAGTTTGCAAAAAAAGAATGTATGTGCTCCTCAGGAGCACATCAGTACTTGAGTGTGTATGTGTGTCTGTAGGTGTAATGAAAATAGAGCTTTTGTTCTCGGAGAACAATGGGCCCGAGTTCCTCCCTCACCTCCCCACAGCCCCGTGAATAGCTTGAAAGGTCTCAGCTGTCAGCACTATTCCAGGAACGTGAAATCACCAAATGGCACTAAACCCTGCTGAAACGACTTTGTATCCAGAGCAGAGAAAGGCTAAGCTGTTTGTCAACAATTTAGACAGATTCAGATACAGCTGGAGTTTCCCTTTGCTAATTACATTCCTTTCTGCCTCGTTTTATTGAAGATGGGACCAAAGGAAGCCCATCTGGAAGGCCTGGCATTTTGTACTACCTGATTTTGATGGTAATCTTAATAATGGAAGGAGGCAAATGTTACTATTAGAGTAATGAGTTTTTGATTGATTTAAATATGTCTGTTATTATTACTCTTTCTAATTCTGTTAGCTGTGCATTTGAGATATCTCAAAGTTATTGTCTACATCTGAAAATGTATTATTTCATCCTGATACATGTAAAATATTACCCGTTCTAGTTATATAACTTATTATACCCTCAATACCACAGCACACGTCATGATATCAATGACCTAACCCTGCCGTATTAGCTTTCAGATGGCTCAACACCCAAAACTATTTTGCCAGCTCTCAAAACTTTTATCTGCCTTCTTCATACTTATCAATGTTATAACAGTGAAACATGGCTGGGAGAGAACGCTGGTAGCCTGAAGAAGTGTAAAAGACGGATATGGGTAGTATTTTCAATTTTATTAAAATTCTTCTTTTCTCCCGGCCATCTCCTTTTTATACTCAGCCTAATACGCTTTTGGCTATGGGCAACTTTTCACGGCTTTTACAATCTCTTCATAAAACACAACCTACCCCATTATCACATCACATACCACCATAGGCATATAATATTTTGCTCAGTTTAGAGGTGGGGAAATAAAGGCAAGAACAGCTTTCAGGGTTTTGAGCTTTTCATTAAAGTGCAATTTAATGAGTTTTGCTCCCAGCCATACATTAACCAATATGTGTGGTGAAATATTTGAAACCTTTTTATTTACCGATTTCTGTCAATCTCTCTTATAGGTTAGAATTTAGCTAAATGAATCATTTTAATTGTTTTTATTTCTATAAATGACACACAAATTGATATTTACTATACTAATGTATCAAGGTAAAAAATTCAACCATACTCTACTCAGTTGTGCAAAGAAAGCTTAGATTCTCTTTATTTTTTGAAGTATTTTTTTATTGCTTATGCTATTTCAGTTTTCCCAATTTTTCCCCCTTTATCCCCCTTCCACCCTGCCCTACCCAATCCTCCGGCATTCTCCCCACCCTTAGTTCATGTCCATGGGTTGTACATATAAGTTCTTGTACAAGTCCTGGGTTTCCTATGCCATTTTTATCTCTCCCCATCTATTTTATGCCTACTAATTATGCTGCTTCTTCCCTGTACCTTTTCTGAAGGTAAAAGAAAAGGTACTTTTCTTCTGAAATCCCTCCCTGTGATGTCCATTTCTCTGATTCTGTTCCTGTTCTACTTGTTTGCTTAGTTTTTTTTTGTTTTTCTTTTCTTTTAGGTTCATTTGTTGATAGTTGTGAGTTTATTATCATTTTACTGTTCATATTTTTTATCTTTTTCTTAGCTAAGTCCCTTTAACCTTTCATATAATAAGGGCTTGGTGATGATGAATTCCTTTAACTTGACTTTATCTGGGAAGCATTTTATCTGCCCTTCCATTCTAAATGATAGGTTTGCTGGATAGAGCAATCTTGGATATAGGTCCCTGTCTTTTAGGACTTCAAATACTTCTTTCCAGCCCTTCTTGCCTGCAAGGTCTCTTTTGAGAAATCAGCTGATAGTCTTATGGGAACTCCTTTGTAGGTGACTGTCTCCTTTCCTCTTGCTGCTTTTAAGATTCTCTTTTATTTTGGGTAACTTGATGATGTGTCTTGTGTTTTCCTCTTCGGGTCCA
Organism: Anoura caudifer; assembly: GCA_004027475.1. Taxonomy (NCBI): domain Eukaryota; kingdom Metazoa; phylum Chordata; class Mammalia; order Chiroptera; family Phyllostomidae; genus Anoura; species Anoura caudifer. The sequence continues at coordinate 21,928 of PVKU01013034.1, read as the reverse complement.
CCTTCTTTGGGACTCTCTGGGCTTCCTGGACTTCCTGGAAGTCTATTTCCTTCACCAGATTGGGGGTTTTCTTTTATTATTTGTTCAAATAAGTTTTTAATTTCTTGCTATTGTTCTTTTCCTTCTGGCACCCCTATAATTCATATATTGGAAGGTTTCAGTCTATCCCAGAGGTTCATAAGTCTCTCTTCATTTTTTGAATTCTTGTTTCTTCATTCTGTTACAGTTGGATGTTTATTTTTTCCTTTTGTTCCAAATTATTGCTTTGAGTCCTGGTTTCCTTCCCTTCACTGTTGGTTCCCTGAATATTTTGCTTTATTTCATTTTGGATATCTTTCATTTGTTTTTTCATTTTTTGAACAAGTTCAGTCAGATATGTGAGCATTTTGATTACCAGGGCTTTAAATTCTCCATCAGATAGGTTGGCTATCTCTTCATCGCTTAGCTCTCTTTCTGAAGTTTTGCTCTGTTCTTTCATTTGGGCCCTATTTCTTTGCCTCAACGCACTTGATAAGTTGTAAGGGGGTGGGGCCTTAGGTATTCCCCCCCTCACCCCCACCCCGGGCTGGGGCAACCCTTCTTGTTGCACTGCTGTGCTGCCTGTGGGGGAGGGGCCGGAGAGGGAGCAGTGCTGCTGCCTGCTGGTCTCTAGTCCAACACTCTGGTCTGAGACTGGGAGCTTCTCCCACCGTGGCCACCGATGCAGTCCACCCGCTGTAGTCCACAGCTGATGAGACACCCGCATGACCGGCCCACAGTGTCCATGTCATTATGGATGAAATGAGACATTCACACAGACTACCGAGTCCGGTGGAGGGAAAGGGATGGCATGGCTTTTCTCTCAAGGGGAGCAAAAGCCTCGGCCCTTGCCATGACAGCCTCTATTGGGTTTCTCCCCACATTACATGATGGTCCTCATTACTAGGCACAGGTTCGCTTTAGGTGGTTACCTTTTATAGACAACAAAGGAGCCAATGCCGCTAATCACATCACAGAAGGAGGATGTTTGCAAAATAGAAAGGGAAAAGTGGTCAAACCTGTTATGCTCATCCTAGGAAGGTTTAGCATGGATTTTAGGAAGTTACAGTAAGCACTTGCTGTCTCAATTCAGGGTGAGGGAGTTTTTAGCAAAAGCAAGACTCGAAGTGGCCTAGGCACATTGCAGGCCTGATTCCTCATGGGAGAACCTATCCGTGGGTGTGGGTCCTGCGCATCTCCAAGTGGGAGCTGGGCCCACGCCACGCAGAATGGTCTCCTACACACAGCCAACTCTGAGCCTCAGCTTCACCTTCAGCCAGCTCCACCTGCCTGGTCCGCTGCCTTACCAGTCTGGTTGTTCTGGTTGATTTTTTCTTTAATTCCTTGGTTGTCAGAGTTCTATGCCATTTGATTTTCTGATGCTTCTGGTTGTTTATTGATTTTAGATTGATTGTTATCCTCCTTTAGGTTGTGTGAGGAAGCAAAGGGTTTCTACCTATGCCTCCATCTTGGCCAGAATGCTTTAAAAATAATTGAACCTCCTCTTTCCTGGATGACAAAGAAAGTTCTACTTGCTGATATCTCAATTCCTGGGTTAATGAGTTTCTTTTCAGTCTGAGTAGATTTAAGTAGATTCAGTCTACTTAAATTTTAACTCCCTACCCGAGAGTTGGGTTTACACATAACCTTTGTATTCATGATTCTCTTTAGGGTAAGAGACTGGACTTTCATCCTCTTCACGACTGCACCTCTGGGTTTTGTCTCAGCGAGTGAGCAGACCTATGTCCGGATGGAGAGAAGGGTGCTGTGGGCTGTTAGATGGTCCTCTGGATTCCAGTGATGGTAGATATGAGTTCCTTGTAGCTGGAGGCTTAGGTCCCGTTCTTTACTGGCTGTTGGCCGCACAAGGGCCTCTCTCTGCTTCCGGGGCTGCCCCCTTTCCTTTCCGAGTGAATCCCTCCAATTTGAAACCAGCAACAGGATGCCCAGTTCTTCCCATACCTCCAGTCGCTCAGATGATTTCTTCTGTTCTGCCACTGTTAGGAGAATATTCTGCTTTTAAGGGCATTTGTCCGACTAGACCACTTGATCACTTGATCTAGTTTGTCCACTAGATCACTTGAATAGTCTCCATATCATAACTCAATTAACTCAGTGCAGGGGTGGGCAAAAGGAGGTTTACAGTTGTGAGTTCACAGAACAGAGTTTATTCTTCTATTATGTTTTATTCTTGTATTCTTTATTTTTATTATAACTTTAAACCTACTTTTGTCCACCCCTGCATATCTGTAAAATCTTTTCAAAGCATTACCTAGACTAGTGTATGAGAAACTAGGGGCTTGGAATCTTGGTAGGGTCATCTTTACAATCTGCACATCACAATCTGTCCATTTGTCCCCAAAGATTCATGTTCCTCCCAGAAGCAACCTTCCATAGTACCAAAAAGCCTCATTTCATTGCAGCACCATTCCAAAGTCCAAAATGTCATCTGTAGGTCATCAGCCAAGTTCTAAAATCTCATTATCCAAATCAGGTGTGGAGGAGCTGCCTCCCTATCTGGAAAATGAGGAAGATTTCTGCTTCCAAGTTCATTTGGGTTGTTGGCAGAATTCAGTTCTTGGTGATGGTAGGACTGAGATTCCCTTCCTCGCTGGCTGTTAGCCGGGGCTGTACCCTGCTCTGAGAGGCCAGCCGTATGACATCTGCAAAGTGCCTCTTGCCATGCAACGTGGCATATCTGTGGTGTACCATCACATCAGGCTCACTGTTTCTGAGGACTGAGGCAGGACCCCTATGGCGGTCACTCTGGAATTGTGCCTGCCGTGGGTGGAGTGCTTGCTGCGTTTTCTGGGGCCCTTTTTACTTCTCTTTTTCCCTGGCCACTTTTCATTAAATAAGCCTCAATTCTGGTTGTTCTTGGATTTTCCCATACATATCTACTGGCCCCGAGAAGCAGGTGGAGTCAGTAGCTGGTATCTGATGTGTTCATACTACCTTTGTCTTTCTTCTCCTTATGATAGATTTAATCTGACAAAACAGGCTTTACACTTGATCTTGTTATTTTGTTATGGTGTGTTTCCTTGTAAAAACCTTGCAGTTATGTTTGCCAACTTGGTTCTTATTCTGGTTGTCATAGGACAGTATGGATGGTGGGATTATAGAGTTCAAATACAATATCCACTCATTCTGTTCTGATATTGGTCAGGGACTCTTCATACTTCTCTCAAAAATTCACAGGAATTGTACAGGAGATAAATGGAGATGCGTATGATTGAATAAATATTATAAATGGGGAGAAATTATTCATTGTGACTACCAGGTGTTTAAATTCAGATTTGGGTCATTGATTTTACTGTGCCTAGGGACTCCTTTAAGTTCTGATCCCAGCCTTGTAGGTGTGTGATAAGTGTTACGTAGGCCTGGTGTGCAGGAGAGCTGAAAGAATCAGAAATCTCACAGTGAGCACACAGATTACAATAAAACAAATTGTTCACGTGACATTGGTTTAAGAAATATTTATTGAGGATGTACTGTATGTCAGTATCTACTGTTTGTCACCATTCTAGTGAATGGGATCTAGGAGTAAACAAAGTAGACACAAAAGCCCTCTTTTACTCACTATGTAAGTAAATTGTGTAGAATTTTAGAAGATAAATACTACTTACAAAAAATAGAGCACAATGAAAGATCAGAATTGTTGATCCAGGGATGAAGAGATTCAATTTTAAATAAATTTATGGGAAAAAAGATCTCGCTAAGAATGCACATTGGAGCCAGGACTCAAAAGAATGGAAAGGAGGTTGCTACGTGGACAGCTAGGGCAAGGGAACGGCAGGCGGAGAGGACAGCCATGGCACAGCCCCTAAGGTAAGACTATGGAATCGTGTAGGAACAGCAGGGGCTGGCGTGGAGGGAGTGCAGGGGCGGGGGAGGGAAGTCAGGCAGGGGTGAGAGTCACAGGGAGGATTTCAGTCTCTGAAAGAAGTGGGGAGACATCTGAAGGCTTGATGCTGGCTTTGACATGACAGTGTGACTCACATTCGGAAACCATCCTCTCCCCTTTTCGTAGAGAGGACTTCTACGGGGTGCTGCTGGGAGCCAGGACCTGGGGAGGACGCTGCTGTGTGCCCTAAGGAGACAAGGTGGCGGGGTACACCAGGTGTTAGAGGTGAAGTGGGAGCAGTGGGTGGATCGTTGATGTGTTTTGAGGGTGGAGCCAAGGCAACTTTTTGAAGGATTGGCTGCAGGTCTTCAGAGAATGGTGGGATTTAAGGGTAAATATGAAATTTTTGGTTTGAGCATTTAACAAGTTGGAGTTGTCAACTAGGATGAGGAATCCAGGTAAAAACAGTTTGGGTGAACCTCAGAAGTCCAGTTTAGATTATGTTAAGTTTGAAATATATCCAAATGTTTATTAAATATCCAAGTAGAATTTTTCAAAATAGATATTTATGTACAGATGTTTACTACAAACGATACCCAAGCAGACAGCATTTAGGTCCGAGAGACCACACAGAACCCCCGACAGAGTGGGTATGGACAGACTGGCGAATTAAGGACTGAGTCCGAGAACACTACAATTTTAAGAGTTTGGGGAGGAAGGAGGAATAAGGAAAAGAGACCTGATAAGCAAAGGGCAGTGTGGTTACAGGTTATCAAGAGGTTGTAGTGTTAGGAAGAAAGGGAGGAAAGTGCATCTCGGAGACAGAAGCGATCGGTGTCAACTCCTGCTGATGGATAAAAGAAGATGAGGACTGAGTGTTGACCGCTATGGACGACTGAATCCAAGAAGCTGAAGGTTAGTGGTGACTTTGACAAAAGTACTTTAACAGGTGTGGGATGATGGCTAATGGAGTGGGTTAAAGGAGGCTGGAAGGAAAGGAACAGAAAAATGAGTTTGGATAGCACTTTGATGAACAACAACAGGTGGCCGTAACTGAGGAGGAAGTGGGGTCACACGGAGTTTTTCTCATTTTAATAAGAGAAAACACAGCATGTTTCTGGGCTGATTATAATGATCATATAGGAGGAAAAATGATTATGTAGGAGAGAGAATTGCTCTGGCAAAACACTCGAGTGGGTGCGAGGGAATAGGGTCCAATACCCAAGGGAAGAAGATGGTGGTAGTCGTTCATCTGTCGTAAGCGGTGGGAAGGCCGAGCACAGATGCAAAACTTCAGCTTTCACGGTGAAGTAGGGGTCAAGGTCGAGCACCAAGAATGAGGATGATGGAAGGAAGGGGGGATATGTAAATTTAATGGAAGGTAAATTAGAAAAATATATGTAGCATTTTCATTATATGATATGAATTATACCAAAGTGCTCTTACATCTGATCTCATTTACCTTATTCTTGCCATCATTGGCAGATTTTTGAGCCAACACATTCATTTTTCCAACGCTTTGCCACAAGTGCCCTTGGGCTGAAACATCGTTCCATCAGCTCCAGAAACGAGAGTGTTCTCCATGTTAGATGTTTTCCTTTGGTATGACTTCCATAGTTTATCGCTTTTCAATAACCTTCAGTCACTTGCATTAATTTTTTATGTCTAATATAGTTTTTTTAGATGTCTGAGCACTTTACTATTAAATTCTTAAATCTTTTACATAAGGTGGAACCAACTCTATTAGTGGCAAATTAATCAGTGTATTTACTCCAGCCACGGGTCAACATTGTGTGCTGATAGTGATGTAGTGAGTTGCTATCGTAAAATAATGCTGTCTAAAAATTAGCCAGGTCATCAAATTCGATTCCTGTCGTACGAACTAGGCATTTGTGCCTTCAAACAAATGCTGAAATGAAAAGGCAAGTTGTTCTAATGGCACACTGCATTCCTACAGGCAGGCTTTGGGGAACAGCTGGTCAGGCATTCAGAATACCCAAGTGCCACCTCTGCCTAGCCTTGATAAGAGACGGACATTTATAAACAGAGTTCTGCAGATATCTTCATGTGTTACTCACTTTCACCTAACAACACAGGCCTTAAACCTAAGCACTTGTATTGTAACTTTACTGGTCAGCTCAAACGTTGTTAGAAAAGCACCTCCGATCAATAGTTCAAACCTCGAGGTACCATTTGAGTGAAAAAGGAAGTCCCCGTGTGGATTTGGAGTTTTGTGTTAAGGAAACTGCACACTATATAAACGCTTGCTAAACAAATAGCATTAAGAGGAGGATGCTGAATTCCGTCCTCAGACATGAAAGTGCTTTTTGTTATTATAAATAAGGAGTAAATTGCTCTACCATTTCCTTCTTTGCTGTGATGTATTTTCTTTAGTTTTTCCACTGAATCCCAAATTCACCAGCATAAACAAATGTATCAATTCCAGCACCCTATCTATAATTTATATTTTGCCAGCTACATGGTGTTTTTCCCCCTTCGCTCTCCTCTCGCTTCTTGCAGAATTGCTCTCGTTCTGCGGGCACCATGCAGGTGAGTGTGGAAGGAAAGGCAGAGGTAAGTGGCACACAAATGTGTGCCCCGCACAGTTAGACACCCAGGGGGACTTCGTTGTCTTCACCGCATTGAGACAAGGGAAACCCTTTCTAGAACGTGAGCCAAGTGTAAGTCTTAGCAATTTAAATACTTTGAAAAGTGCCATGCGTCGGCAGAGAAATAAATCCTTGGCACTGCGCGTAACATGTCCTTCTGCTGGGTAGTATTTCGCTGGGCTGTACGGGAGGTAGTGATTAATAAAGCCTGGAGGCAAGATGTGCAGGATGAATAACGCTGGTAGAAATGTTTAAGCGATTTTGTGTTTTCCTGAAAACGTTCATTCTTGCAGTAAATGTTGAGCACCTGCTGGTGCTGGTGCTGTTAGAAAGACTTCCTTGTCCAAGGCGTTTGGATTATTTCCTGTCGTGTTTGCTAGCTGAGGTGGAGGATGACGAACCTGGGCTGCTCTGAGCCAAAACTTTTGAAATTGTTTCTGTACAGGTTAAGTCACAGTATGAACAACCACTTTTTTTTCCAATGGAAAAAAAATGTGTATCTTGAGTATGTATCAAATATACATATTTAAGAAAATAAGTTCTGACCTTGACCCATGCGTCTTGTATTGTGGTTCGTGTGTTTTCCATGGTCGCTGCAACCTGTCTGCTGACTGTACGTTGTATTTGTTTGCATGTCTCTCTCTGTTCCCAGACTAAGGTGTTCTTGAGGGCAGACACAAGGTTCACTGATCTCCATATCTTAATGGGGCCCATGTACAGCCTTCAGCAAGTTATGTAGGGTGACAACTTATGTCAAAGGCTGACCAGTAGGTAGTGAATAGCGGGACACATGCAAAGCACTAAAAAGGCTTTGGAAATTGAACACGCATTGGAAATACACCCTACAGAAGGCAGGTTGGCACTTCAGGCCTGAGCTTAACCAGGTCAGTTAATTGCCCAGACAAAAACAGCGTCATCTTCCCTCAAATTTAAATAAGATAGAGACTCTTGACATAATATCTGTAATGCCCAAAATGAAATTAAAAATTACTCAGCATGAAACAAAGCTCTGGCAATCTCACTGACACCAAAACGCCGTCAGCACCTGCTAGCGCCAACATGGCGCAGGTACTGGGGTTGAATAAAGCACTTCGTGTGGCTGCCCTGTGTCAACGGCTTTTGTAAATACGTCCAAGTACTTGAAACACTAAAACCGTGAACCCCCTTCCGATGTAATGACCAGCTAGATTCATGCATTTACATGACTGCCTTGGTGCCTCTGCCCCTCAGATTCCGTACCGTTTGGAAGTGGCCAGCATCCCTTAGTTGTGAGGCTGCTCAGTCTCACACACGGCATTTAAGAGACACGAGAGAGTGCTTTGGGGTTAATAGTTTTGGGGGGAGACAGCGGCGTAACTCACGTTAGATTAGAGACTGGGGATGCTGGATATTCTGCCACGTCGGCACCAAATGGCAAAAGTTGCCTCTTTCAGGTATCTCAGCATAGGTGAAAAATTTGCTCGGGTTTGCCTGAGGTGGAAATTTAACTCCATATTAAAAATGAACATAAGCAAGACTTTATGTATTGCTTTTATATAAATTTCTGGGAACGGAATGTTGTGAAGACTGAGAAGGGATTGTGCTGTGTTTTGCTCAGAACATTGCCCAAAGTTGATTACCATCTCGGTCTCAAGAAACCAGCCATATATCAGCTCATGGATTTTAAGTCAGCAACTCAAGCTGCGCACGGCACAGCGTGGCAGCTTCGCTTCTCCTCAAGGACGAATACCCATAAGTGAAAGCATCTGACTATTTCCTTAGGTGTTTTAATGTTCTTGTGTTAATGTACAGGCAAAGAAGCCTTCTTTAGCAAGTGGGAACATTTTCTTCTTTGAAATGGGCACGTGAGCCCCCCGAGCTGTCTCCACGCATCTGTGCCGAATATGGCCAGGTCACAGTGGCCTGTGACGTGCTCAAGAGCTCCAGCTGCCAAGCTTTTTCTCCGTGCCAGTCGACAGCCAGCTTTTGATTTGGGCAACGCTAAGGAGTGATGGGTGGAGCTGAAGAGAGCTCGGGTACTGCCCACGACAAGTTCTGTTTCTGGCTGGATAGCCGCTCTCCAGATTGGTTTGGGGTGTTACTGTTGAATGAGCCCGCTGTTCTCGTTAGTGAATTCCTCGATCGCTTTCAGAGCCTTCGTTGCCTGGACCTCCAGCTTCCTTCTCTGAGGCCAGAGGACTTGGAAACCATGTGCTAACATGATACACATATTACTGAATTATAAATCCATTTCCTTTTATTTTTATGTTTATATTCCTTTTAAAATATAATAAGAGCACTATCCTGAATTAAATAATATGTAACCGTAGGTAGTTTTTTTTAAAAGATTTTATTTATTTTATCTTTCGAGGGGAAGGGAAGGAGAAAGGGAGAGAAATATCAATGTGTGGTTGCCTCTCGTGTGTCCCCTGCTGGGAACTGGCCTGCAACCCAGGCATGTGCCCTGACTGGGAATCGAACCACAATCCCTTGGTTCACAGGCCCGCGCTCAATCCACTGAGCTACACCAGCCAGGGCAGTGTTTTGTTTTTTTTTTTAATCATCTGTGAGTTCATTTTAGAATAATAACTAGAGTGTTACAAAAATCTTATTTATAATGCAAGACCTTAGGTCTAAGTGGACTGTGAACCATGATGTAGATCTTCTGGTGTACATTTGTTTCAGTCTGATTCCCAGGAGTCTATTTTTAGGGATGGTTTTGAGGGTGGGTTGGAGCTCAGACTAAAATATATATAAAAAGTCTTAATTTGCTTATAGAGAAGTGGATCTAAACATTCAGAAGCAGTAAGATCAAACCTTATTTTCTAGAGAAAGGGAGAGACAAATGATCTTTTGTTTTTTTAGAAGAAAATCTATCACTAAAAGCAAAAACCTAATCAGCAAAGCCCCAATCCAGCGGTATCACACTGAGGCAGGGCTGTGGATATTGCGTGTGGTCTCGATTATGCTGTCATTTCCATACAAGTTGGTTATAAAATTGGTGAACATCTTCAGATAAAAACTCTAAAGAAAACAAAAGCAACTTCAAGCCACAGTCATACCATATATAAAAACGAACTCAGTTCCTCTGTCTACTTTTTAATCGGAAAGTTGCTAAGAGATTAGATCTTAAATGTTCTAACACCAAAATAAAAGATAAAATAAAAGCTAACTCTGTGGTGGTAATAGTATTGCAACATATATGTGTATCAAATCAATACTTTGTGCACCTTAAACTTACACAATGTTTTATGTCAATTATACCCCAATCTTCAGAAATAAATAAAAATCACCTCAAATGAATCATGAACTTAAATGTAAACCATAAAACTGTATAACTTTAAGGAAAAAAAGCGAGACAAATTTGGGGGATTCAGAACTAGACAATGACTTCTTAGACTTGAGAAGTAAAGCAAAGTCCTTTAAAGGAAAATTGGTAAATTGAAATTTAGCACCATTAAAAACTTTTGCTCTGTAGCTTTTCAGCTACCAACTAGGAAAAATATTTGCAAGGCTCCATTTAACAAAGAACTAGGTATTAACTAGAATTAAAAAAATAAAGACCTCTTAAAACGGAAGATCTCCCCCCCCCCCCAATGCTTTAGCAGCACATTGCAGGTGCTTTCATTCCCGGCTGTAGACATTCATAACTTAGTTCACATTTTATGGTTACAGGAAAGGCATCTTCAGGAAAACTTGCCTTGTCTTCAGCGCAAATTTTAGAAAGCAGTGCTAGTGGCCTTAGAATAATACCCAGTGTAAAATTTCTCAAAAACCAACAAAAAAATACATTTACAAAGTAGGGGCGATTACAACTCTTTGTAATAGTTACAAAGAGATAGTTACAACAAAGATAAATGGATTTATATATATAAAATTTTCACTAGGATTGTAAAAGTTTCACAAATGGAATCTCATTACTCTGGCTCCCAGATGGTGTGAATTAGAAAGGACAGTGATTAGGATGTTTCTGTGTCATTCAGAACAGAGCACGCGGTCGAACTGTGCTCTGCTTTTGGGGATCAAGCTGTTAAAATTTATAGCAAATCATTATAGTGTCCAGATGTACCATTATTTACTCCCATTCCTATTACACATCTTGGGAGGTGGTCAGGATTATTTTTGCTTTTTTTCAATATTTAAAAAAATTATTTTGTTGTTCAATTACATTTGCCTGCATTTTTCCCCCACCACTGCCCCCCACCCCAGCCAAACCCACCTCCCTTCCTTGCTTCCACCCTCCTCCTTGGCTTTATCCATGTGTCCTTTATAGTAGTTCCTGAAAACCCTTCTTGCCACTGTCCCCTCCCCCTTCCCCTCTGGCTATTGTTAGCTTGTTCTTAATTTCAATGTCTCTGGTTATATTTTGTTTGCTTTTTTTCTTTTGTTGTTATGCTGCAGTTAAAGGTGAGATCATATGGTATCTGTCCCTCACTGCCTGGCTTATTTCACTTAGCACAATGCTCTCCAGTTCTCTGCTGGTATCAGAACTGGAAATATTGAAATATACTACATTAAGTTTTTTTGGCTTCCTTCAAAAACTGATAGCCCTTAAACATTTGTTTAACCTCTATTTAGTTGGGTGCATAGACAAATACATTTTTTATTATTAAAGATTTTATGATGCCCATTCAAATAAGGAATGTATTACTATAAATTTTCTGAGTTCTTTGTGAGGCATTTTAATGATATATAAATATTTCTACATATAATTCACTTCATTTGTCCCAGTAAAACCAGCCTACAGCACGCTTTCTTTTTTTTCTCCGAATATCGGATGCCTGGGAGCGACGACTTCACTAGCGAACGCATTCTGCAGTCACCCCTCCAGTGATATTCACTGCCCCCTTCCAGTCGCCTGAGGTGTCCCAAATGGAAAGCTAGCATTCCATTTCCAATGTATTCCACTGGTGTAGGATTTCCTACTGGGAAACTACCATTAATTTAATCCTTAATTTGATTCTGCTTTCTTCCCTTAATTGTTGTTTATCATTGTCTATATTTACCCCATGAATTGATTGTATTTTGGGTAGGAAGTGGACAGGAAGAATAATGGCACAAACTGGCCATGGTTTTCGAAAGACAAGCTCTACCTGCGGATGCCCCAGAGGGAAACTGTTCTCAGACCCCCAGGGGTAAGTGTCTGAGATAGTACGGAAGTTGCGTAGATGGTGACATGGTTGGCTGCTTACTACACCAAATCATTGTTATTTCTAGAGGTTCTGGGGGGTCACAATTGTATTGTGACACATTGTCAGCATGAATAATTCTCAAGAAACAGTAGGTGGTTTTGCCCGGTCACTTAGTAGGGTTGCTATGGTTCTGCCAATGGAGACAAGGCCCTGGCTTCCGAGGCAGTCCATCTTTAGCTTGGAAAATGAACAAAACAGCGACAAAGCAGAAAACGTTTAATACTGACACTGTCTCATTCAACATCGGTGTGCTGAAGCATCCCATTTTCCCTTGAGGAGCACCATTGCTTACACTCAAGCAAGAATTGAACAGAGCCCAAGGCTACCAGAACCCCCGAAATAGTTACAATTATAAAACGCTTGAGAAGCTCCAGGGGCTGTCCCGTGGATTCCACTGTGAAGGATGACCAGAAAACAATGCAAGCAGTAGAGACGAGACTGCTCCAGGGATCATAATTTAGCCAATTGAGACTTTCGACTATGTCCTTACTATTTTAAGTGTTTAATGGCCACTAAACTTGAATCACAAGTAGCTACTATGAGCACTAAATGACAATTTAGCAAATGCCTCCCTGAACTCACGTACTGGGAGGATTAGAGAAAGTGAGAGTCGTTCTAAGACTTTCTGGCCCCAAAAAATCATAATGGTACTTCATTGCATTAAAGGTGGTGGGCTTTGTGCAGATAAGAACCAAGAAATAGAAAGTATCCTGAATACATCTGGGATAATGAAGAATATATAAAATATGCTTTTTCTCTGTGTTTAAGGAGTATTCAGTAATTTAAAGAATTAAAACTGCAGGCAGTTTTATGATTTAACGGTTTATAGCACAAACTTTTTACAGTGTTCAAAACTTTGCCAAAAAAAAACCCTTCTTCAAAAAATTTTGTGAAGGTGCCAGGCAGCTGTTAAGCAATTGCAAACATTTTAGTGATCCCTAAACATACTTTACATGAGGAAAATGTTTTTCCTTTAGGGGAAAAATTACAATTTAAATCAATTTTATTTCTACATTCTCCTTGGACTTATAATATTTTAGATGTCTTCCTTCTTATTATAAAACCTGGAATTTCTGTCAGCTGAAAAAATCAGAGCATAGCATTATTTTGTGCAATATTTGAATTGCTAATGAAGTGTGGGATTTATTTTAGGGTTGCAGTTTCTGAAACAGTGGAAAAAGCAGCTGAGAGGGTTTATGTTGTGCATTTGAGATTCCACAGCCTTAGGCAAAATGTGCAGAGTAACAAATAGCCCACCTCTACTATGGAGCACGTGAATCCACTACAGTTCTCTCTACCCTGAGAACAATGGGCTGATGGTCTCAAAACACTTCTCTACCCCCTCCTCCTCTCACAGTTGCTCGCGCACACGCTCTCTCTCGCTCTCTCTCTCTCTCTCTCTCTCTCTCGCTCTCGCTCTCGCTCTCTCGCTCTCTCGCTCTCTCACTCTCTCGCTCTCTCGCTCCCCTTTCCTCCGTCACACTACCCTTCCCCACCTTGGGTATTCTTAAGAATATCCTTCAAATTTAATCCTGCGGACATGGACTGTAACTGAGAGCTATCCTACGGGATAAGTATAAAACTTTATAATAGAATCCGCAATTTTAAATGGTGTCTATTTTTCAGGAAACATCTGAATGACCCTCTGATTTGCTTACATTTACATAGAAACAGACAATAAGTAGGAAAAGTAATAGAAAGCACAGATGACATTCATTTGATTGTATGTTTGCCACTCTATGCTCACAGGAATTTCTTAAACTCTGGGCCTTCATTTTGCCTTATTTACGAAATGGGAATAGTAATGACTTCAGTGCAGAAGATTTTTCTAAACATTAAATGAGATATTGCATGGGGAAGCCATTATTTTAAAGCTTGATTGCATTGTAAGTTGCATAGCATAAACTTCATTTGTTTTAAGTTCACAATTCAGTGATGGTTTGTATATTTACAGACTTGTGCAAATATCACCACAATTTTCCTTCTTATAAACAATGGCCGTGCTCATCAGTTCTAAGGTGGCTCTCCAATATTCCTGGACTTTGATTTTTCAGTCACCTACTAGTAACCCTACTAGTAGGTCCTAGATCAGTTGAACTTAAGCTATAGAAAAGATCTCAGTAGGCTGGACCTATGACACAAATCCTTGAGAAAAGGAGTTTTCTCTGACTGGATGCTGAGGAAATTAAAAAGATTCAGAGTGTGTAAAAGATTTGGTTTCTTCGTTGTTGAGAGGCAGTGGGTTCTAAACCCTGAGAGCAGTCCCCAGCAGTGGCCAGCGAGAAAACAGGGGCTTCAGTCCCTGATATCAGGAGTTCAAGTATTTGGGGGAAAATGTATGTATATGAGCAGAGGATTTGGAAATGAAGTAGCAGAGGGAAGTTAGCCAATAAAGAGTGCTAAGTCAAGCCACCGCAAGGGGGCACCAGGAGCTTAATTCCTTAGAGACGCTGTGAGACAAGTCAAATCACGGCTCAGGGCTTTCCCACCCAACAGGAGAGAAGGCCGAGGTGTCCCTGGCACACCTACACCAGTGAGCCATTGGGTGAGGGCCACTTCCTGAGAGTATTACTAGCCTGATGCTTCTGGTCGGCCCTGCCCATGAGCAGAGTCCCTTTCCGGAGCTTTGAAAAAGCACTATTCAGAGACACGCAAATATCAGCAGTGAGAAGCCATAAGGAGTACTGTGGGGTCTGTGGAGGGGTGGGTGTTGACAGTTTCTACTATGTCCATATTAAATTTTTCATTTAAAAATATTACCTAAGTAAGCCATGTGCTATGGCTGGGAGGAATTACTCTTTTCCTCCCACTTAAAACTCTCCCTTCTGATGGAATGAGATCCTGTCTTGCTGGTTCACAGGTGGGGTCTGTGAATGTCCTGCTTGAGCATTTGACTGAAAGGAAAGCTTGGCTGGCTATTGAACTTGCAGTGCGTGTTTACCAGATTACTTTCCTGAATCATTTATTCAGTCATCTAGTGTGCTTGCTTATATCTGCAACATTTGCATTTCCTCCGTATTTCTTGCTTCATTCCTCTCAAAATTGCAGGCTTCCTGGTTACTGGATAAATCCAGAATGCTCCTCTCTGCTTGAACCTTTGATGTTACCTAATACCAACGTATGGCTTATTGTGCTGCCCTGTTTCCCAGCATGTACTTGCTCTGACCTCTGACTCGCCTTGGGTCAACTTCACTCCCCCCTCAGTGCACCAGATGGAAGGGACACAGGGATCTTCGCAATTGTCACCAGTGGCAGTGTGGTCTGAGGCATGGAGCAGAATCTGATCAAAGGTTTCTGTCTACACATGTAACTAGTTGAGTCTCAGACAAAAAACACAGAATAAGTATTTCATGTCGAGAGAACCTATTAGAAGACCTACTAATTTGCATATATATGACGGAGGACTATTTAAAAGAAATAACAGATGACTATTGGAAATAAGCAGGTTGTATCATAAACAAAATCCAAATCCTGTGATGGATAACGTGGTTGCTTCCACCAGCAGAGAGGGAGAGAGTTTGAAAGATGTCACCCTGGCAGCAGGGTGCATAGACATTAACAGGTGTGTTTATTGTGGCATCCTTTGCGATAGTGAAAATAAGGAACACTGGCAACAAATTGACATGTACATGGGAGTCAAAATTTAGGGTCCTACACAATGGAAACTTTAAAAATAATTAAACCAGGTTTACTCATTACAAGACGGTTCAGTCTCTAAATCTGTTTGACTACAGAAAGCACATTACACAATAAACCTTGGCAACCTCCCGCCTTGGCTCCCTGTCACTCTCACTGAGTTCTGGGCATCACGTTTGGGTTCTTGCACGCACTGCTCAAGGCTTGCCCTCCGTGTCGTATTTCTGCTTCCTCTCCCTGGGAGACCTTTCCTAATTACTCCAATGTCTCTCTCTGGTACCTCAGTCACACTGTGTCATTGGCCTGAATTTTAGCACCTCTCCAACACTCTTTATTCTTTACTCTTTCTTTCATAGCAGTTGCCACTTCCTGATAGCATAGTGTAAATGTATTTATATTATTCCCTAACTAGAAAGTAAAGTCCAAAAGAGTTATAAACTTCCTATCATTTCTCACGGTAAATTCAGTTCTTAGATTATTGTTTGGCATATAGAAGGTGCCAAACATGTGGGCTGGAGAACTGATTGAGTTACCTGTATTATTGTACCATTTGTAAAAAAGTAAAAGATCAATTTTACATATAAATACATATGTACTAAATGCAAAAATTGTGAAGAGACTGAAAATTGAATTCATCATAGCAGACAATGAGACAGATGACATAAGGAAGGGGTCAACTCCCGAATACTATTTTATTAATTTAAACAATCTGAAGCTACCAAATGTGAGGATCAGATCGCATGGGATGGTGCTCTGGGGGTACTTTTATGAGTCTGTACATTTAGGGCGTGTGGAATATTTCAAAATGAAAATACTTAAATAAAGCGATGGAACGGACTCAGAGATCGGTTACAGTGAAGTGCTGACAATTTTTGCTTCTTTTTCTTGCTTTAAATGAACCTTTTTACTGCCTTGGTGATGAAAGAGTACATTTAGCTTTATGTGAAATTGAATGAAAATGAAGATTTTTGAAAGAAAGAAAGGGAAGTGCCTACATAAAATTAAATTGTTGACCTTAAAGTACCAGTGAAGTAAATTTTCTGGCAGCGGCATTTTCTCTTGTAAAGTGGAAATTGCTACTTACATGAAGAATAACAGGGAAGAAAAAAAGAAAAGTTTCATACCTTCTGCCCAGAGACGAGAGGGCTATTTTGTAAATTCTGGCAATGATTAATTAAATATGGAATATAGGCCATTATATTAAATTTTAATTAAGACAGCAAGAAAAATGGTACATTACAGTTATATGTTTATGCATTGCTCAAATTTCATTTAGAGATCTGTATGGAAGTTGCTTTAGTAGAATAGAAAAATATTTCTCCTTATTTAACTTCTATGTTTACCTTTCTTTGTTTTAAAGCAGTGTCACAAGCCAACAAGAAGGTTAAAAAAAAAGCGTAGACAACATCTTAGAAATGAGAGTCAGGCAAATTGAACATTCTCATACTTTGGAGGTGCAATCCCAACACTGTGTGAGTGAGGGAAGAAAGGAAAACAATTATGGAGGTTCCTTGGCTTAGCATGAGGTTACACCCGATAAACCTACCGTATATTGAATGTATCTTAAGTAAAAAATGCATGTGATACACCTAACCTTCCGAACCTCATTGCTTAGCCCAGCCTACCTTAAACGTGCTCAGAACACTTGCATTAACCTATAATTGGGCAGAATCATCCACCCAGTCATACACTGTAGAGCATTGGTTGTTTACCCTCGTGATGACGTGGCTGGTCAGGGGAGGGGTGGGGGTGTGTATGTGTGTGGAGCTGCTCTTTGCCAGTGTCCAGCATCAAGAGAAAGAGAATTGCATATCGCTACCCTGGAGAAAGATCAAAACTCAAAATTCTAAGGAGGGTTTGTACTGAATGGACATTGCTTTCACATCATCATAAGTCAAAAAAAATGACAATTTCAGTCATCCTAAGTTTAGTAAAGCCAGATAAGTAGACATGATTTGGTGTGTTACCAAGACACAGACTAACCATCAGTCGTGTAGAGTGTTTCCCGAAAGGAGGCAAGGATGTCGGATGCTTTCCATATCATGACGTGCATCGGTCACTACTTGCATGAGAAGTAGTAACTCCTCTGTACTCCTTGGTTTTGTTTCCTGGTCCAGCTGGGCAGCCGCTGGGGAAGCCAGAGGGTCTGTCAGATTCCATGAGGACGCTGCTGCTCCTGGGGGCCCTGCTGTGACATGTTTGGTGGACTTCTGTGTTGATGTCCTTTCCATAGGTGAGACCACCTGGGGTAGAAGATGATGAAGAGACAGGAGATGGTGGGAATCGTGATCAGGGATGTTCTTTGAGCAAGAGGGTGAGCCTGGGGGGGCAGGTGGACCCAAGAGAATCTAGCGGGGCACAAGGACTGTGAAGTAAGATGCAGAAACTTAAAGACAAATAATGTATGATTTCACTCATATCAGGGCTCTAATGAGCAAACCAAACTAACAAGCAAAATGGAGACACACTTTAGATAGAGAGCAGGCTGGCAGCTGGGGGAGGGGAGAGTGCTAGGGAGTGGAGGGATGCAGCAAAAAGGAAAAAGGACTCATGGACAGGGACAACAGTGTGGTGATTGTGGGGGCAGGTGAAGGGGGAGAGAGGAGAATAAAAAGGATAAATGGTAATGAAAAATACAATAAATAAAATGAAAAAAAAGAAATCATCGAGAAAAAAATTTTAGTAGAATTTGCCTTCTCTCTACTTGCTTAAGACTGAGTATATGTGTGCTAATGCCCTGAATAAGTAGAATGTTGTTTTGGATAAATTCAGTGAGACAGAAAATAAGCAGTAATGTGAATCTTACTGAAGCCAGAAACCTTAAGCCAATTTTTTTTTTTTTCTTCAGAGGAGAATTCTTCAGTGAAGAAGATTTGGGTCAGGCTGGGATCCCATCAGAGCCAGCCTGGCGTGCGCCTGTATGTCTCCAGCTGGGCTCCCGCAGGGCTGTGTTGGAGGAGCCCTGAGAAGAGCACTTCATTTCTGGGCTGCAAGGTCAGGGAGCTTTTTTCTCTGGAGCTAATGAATTCTTTTCGCAGAAAGAACCTAGAAATGCTTGCGTGAGCACGCCCGGGGCCATCTTTAAGTTCTCGGGTGCTGCCCCTGGTGCGGTGCGTCTGGTGTGGATGAAAGTTGGGACCACCTGTAAGGAGACTTCAGTGAAATGAACTGAGCCGGACGCTGAGCCTGGCTGGGTGTGTGCTTTGTGGTTTTGGCAGTCTGCCTGAGGAAGTCTATTGTGGGTACATGTTTCTCCAAAGATTCAACGGTAGTGTTCTTTAATAGGGTTAGAATCACATATTTCAGAAATAATTAGAGGAGTACACAGGGTATTTTATTTTTAATTTTTTTTTAAAAATATATTTTATTGATTATGCTATTACAGTTGTCCCATTTTAAATGTTGAAGGCAGAGTGGCTGAGTGCAAAGGCTTCGGAGCGCTAAGGCCACCCACGGTGTGACTGCAAATTTCCTTCTCTGTTATCTGTTGGGAGGGAATGATTACCGTGAACTCATTGGTTTATTGTGAAAACTAAATGAATAATTTACGTATAGTGGCATCTATAAGCACTTGATGTGAGTTGATTCTATGTATTCTACAGTTCTTCCCACAAACTCTTACTGACTTGGACTAATCTTGACCAGTCTTAATCTTTTATGGCATGTTACTTTGTGCAGAAACATAGAATGACAAAGTAGAGAAAGACTTTAGGGTAAATTAGTTCATCTTTTATTTTACTCAAAAGTTTCTTGTTTTCTATATTATAACATTTTTACTGAGTGGCCATCTGGTCTCTGAATACTTCTCAGGGCAATGAACTCACTCCTTGTAGGTTGCTTGTTTCACTATTGGGCCAATTTCCTTCTATTTTTACTAAGTGGAATTAATATTATATTTCTAATGTAAAATATATTGTAATTTCCTCTGAATGGCAGTTAGCTACATTATATTTAATCTGATTTGTTCCTACTACCAAATGAAAAGTAAAATTTTCTTGATGGTAATAACAAAGGAAAAGAATAAAAATAGTAGTAATTTAAGTTTAATTTCTTATACAATTTTTTTTAACACCTGGAGTTTAGAATAGGGCTCTACAATTGTATTACGAGTTCTAATTTGCAAATATCCTACAAAATTTGGGAAATTCTTTTCAAATCCACACCAACACCACACCATCATTATCACCAAAACGGAACTAAACCTGCCATTTGGGACTATCTGAACCATAGTCCCAAACAAAAACTTGTATGGCCTTGTCTTATTACCTGAATGTATTACCTTGATTGATCCCGTCCAATATCTACAACAGGACGATGAAATGAGTATCACTGTCTTCCAGGTGTCAAATGGAATTAGGCAAAATATCTTGAATGAATGCTTCTCTGCACTTTATCATATTTTGCAGCTTGCATTACCTGTTCTCTATGGAAATAGGTAGTATATTTTTCTTCTAATAGAGGGAACGCGATGACAGCCCGTTGTCCTGAAGGTTGTGTTATTAATGACCGCTGTGAAGGTTGGAGAGGAAGGCCGGGGGACGAGCACAAATAAATGCAGTAAGTGCACCGCCCTGTCTGTCCTCAGCAGGCACAGAAGTCTCTCTCTATCCAGAGGCCTGAAACGTGTAATTCATTTTGATAGGAATTAAAATGCAACAATAGTATAACTATAGCAAATACTTCAACTTCTTTTGTGTTCTATTTCCCAGCCTTTCATCTGATTACTTATCTTGGGAAATCTAGCATGCACAGAGAAATGTTGAATGCTGAAAGCAACTACTAAATCTTCCTCAGTATTCAGAGTAATACAAAGAGAAATACAAATATGAATATTAATTTTTGGATTGGGTGTGGTTGGTCATAAGCAGACCTGCCAATTCACAAACAACAGCTACTAGCCGCATACTTAAAACTACATGCATTTCATTTATTATAGTCATATAAATAATGTAGAAGGATGAATATTGTGTCCATAATTATTTTCCTTTGGTGTGAGGAATTTGTACAAAAGATTAATAACTGTCATTGAATGGAGCTTCTAAGTTGGTGGAAGCTTATGGATAAATGGTAGAAACGCATCCCTTTACTAGTCCTGTGAAAACAGTGACGTCACTCAACTCTGAGCTACCGAGTTTCCTTTGATGAAATAAAATGAGAGACCGTGGTCTATGCCCTGCTTACATTACTAAACTTTTGAGATCTGATGGCTTCATATAAGTTAAAGTGCTTTGCTGTTGATAATAAACTTCAGAGAGATGAAGAATTGTTTTTCTATTAAATAGAATTGGTTTAATGGAATGTGTAATTTAAAGCAGCTAGACTTTGCAATATTATTCCTGAAAGAATGATTAAATGTCAAATATTTTTAATTGAGATTCCCCCCCTACATTAATGTTATGTTGCTATAACTAGATAAAGGGTATATTTCTAAATATTTAAATGTCCATTTAAGTATATTAAAATATATCTGCATTTTCAGGATTGACCCTTCTGTGATATCCAGTAATTTCTTTTTACCAACCACACTTTCTATAGTGTATCTAAAACAATTTATTTGCATATTTCATTCATTTAAAATTACTAGAAAGTCTATGAAAACTACTTAGTTATTGCAAATTGTTCAAGACAAGCATGACTTCCTTAATTTTTGTATCAATCTTATGAGTGGAGCATATTTTTTCAGAAAAGAAAATAAATAGTATATACTATGGCCACTTACATAATATTTATATGGAGGAAATTGAATTTCCACTTTAAAGATCATAGTATTGCATATACTACTTGATTTTCTTAGCTGACATACATTACATAATCACAGAAATATTTTGAAAAATAGAGTAACATAGTAAGCTTTTCTAAAGGAATCAGAATACCTAAAGACAATTCAACGCTGCCAAACCATGAAGACAGTTTTCTGTGTAAATATATGATGAATATGTGCTGAGCGTATCTTTTTAGGTAGTAAACTTCGATAAAAGAGTTCTGACTACAGAACTAAAAAAATAAAAAGAATAAATCTGAATATGCTAATGTGAAACCCAACCTTCTGAGAATTTCTTTTTTTTAAAACTTTTTCCTATATTTTATTTTATTTTTAAATTATATTTTATTGATTATGCTATTATAGTTGGCCCATTTCCCTCCCTTCGTTCCCCTCCACCCCGCACACCCCCTCCCACCCACATTCCCCCCTTTAGTTCATGTCCATGTGTCATAAGTTCTTTAGCTTCTACTTTTCCCACACTATCCTTCCCCTCCTCCTGTCTATTTTCTACCCACCGTCTGTGCTACTTGTTCTATGTACCTTGTCCCCCTCTCTCCTCCTCCCACTCCCCTATTGCTAACCCTCCATGTGATCTCCATTTCTGTGTTTCTCCTCCTGTTGTAGTGGTTTGCTTAGTTGGCTTTTGTTTTAGGTGTGGTTAATACCTGTGAGTTTGCTGTCTTTTTACTGTTCATATTTTTTATCTTCTTTTTCTAAGTCCCTTTAACATTTCATATAATAAGGGGTTGTGATGCTGAACTCCTTGAACTTGACCTTATCTGAGAAGCACTTTATCTGCCCTTCCATTCTAAATGACAGCTTTGCTGGATAGAGCAATCTTGGATGTAGGTCTTTGATTTTCATGACTTGGAATACCTCTTTCCAG
>PVKU01013033.1:0-31449 GCA_004027475.1 Anoura caudifer | reverse complement strand
AGAAGGAAGGAAATAACCAAGATCAGAGCAAAATTAAATGACATAGAGACTAAAAGCATAATTCTAAGGATCAATGAATCCAGGACCTGGTTCACTGAAAAGATAAACAAAATCAACAAGCCTTTAAGCAGGCTCATCAAGAAAAAGAGAGCGAGGACCCAAATAAACACCATCAGAAATGAAAGAGGAGAGATTACAACTGACACCACAGAAATACAAAGGATTGTAAGAAATTACTATAAAGAACTGTATGCCAAGAAATTTGAAAACCTAGCTGAAATGGACAAGTTTCTAGAAAAACATAATCTTGCAAAACTCAATGAAGAAGAAGCAGAAAGCCTGAACAGACCAATAACAGCAGATGAAATTGAAGCAGTAATCAAAAAACTTCCCACACACAAAAGCCCTGGACTGAATGGTTTCCCAGGAGAATTCTACAAAGCATTTAAGGAAGAGCTAAGCCCTATCACTCACAGACTATTCCCAAAAATCCAAAATGATGGAAGACTCCCAAACTCTTTTTATGAAGCCAGCATCATCCTAATCCCAAAACCAGATAAAGACACAACAAAGAAAGAAAACTTCAGGCCAATATTGTTGATGAACATAGATGGTGAAATCCTCAACAAAATATTGGCAAAGTGCATCCAACAATACATTAAAAAGATCATACACTATGACCAAGTGGGATTCATCCCAGGGATGCAAGGATGCTTCAACATTCACAAATTAGTAAATGTAATACATCACATAAACAAAAGCAAAGACAAAAATCACATGATCATATCAATAGATGCGGTAAACGCGTTTGATAAGGTACAGCACCCATTTATGATAAAAACACTCAGCAAAGTAGGAATAGAGGGAGCATTCCTCAACATAATCAAGGCCATATATGAGAGACCTACGGCCAACATCATACTCAATGGGCAAAAATTAAAATCTTTTCCACTAAGATCAGGAACAAGACAAGGGTGTCCACTTTCACCACTTCTATTCAATATAGTATTGGAAGTCTTAGCCACAGCGATTAGGCAAGAAAAGAAAATAAAAGGCATCCAAATTGGAAAGGAGGAAACAAAACTATCATTGTTTGCAGATGACATGATAGTGTACATAGAAAAACCTATAGACTCGGCCAAAAAGCTGCTCGACCTAATAAATGAATTTGGCCAAACAGCCGGCTACAAACTCAATATCCAGAAATCAAAGGCATTTTTATATACCAACAATGAAACAGCAGAAGCAGAAATCAAGAAAAAAATCCCATTCCATATAGCAAAAAGAAAAATAAAATACCTAGGAATAAACCTAACCAAGGAGGTAAAAGACCTGTATGCAGAAAACTACACAACACTGAAGAAAGAAATCAAGGAAGACACAAAGAAATGGAAACATATACCGTGTTCATGGATTTGAAGAATTAACATCATCAAAATGTCCATACTACCCAAAGCAATTCACACATTCAATGCAATACCTATTAAAGTGCCAATGGCATATTTCACAGACATCGAACAAACACTTCAAAAATTTATATGGAACCATAAATGACCCCAAATAGCTGCAATTTTGAGAAAGAAGAACAAAGTAGGAAGGATCACAATACCTGTCACCAAACTGTATTACAAGGCTACTGTAATCAAAACAGCCTGGTACTGGCATAAAAACAGGCACATGGACCAGTGGAATAGAACAGAAAGCCCAGAAATAAACCCAAGTCTCTATGGTCAATTAATATTCAACAAAGGGTGCAGCAACATAAAATGGAGTAAAAATAGACTCCTCAATAAGTGGTGTTGGGAGAACTGGACAGCTACATGCAAAAAAATGAAACTCGAGCACCAACTTACACCATGCACAAAAATAAATTCAAGGTAGATAAAAGATTTAAATATAAGCCATGATACCATTAAAGTCCTAGAGGAGAACATAGGGGAAAATCTTAGATATTTCATGCAGCAACATTTTTATTGACATGTCCCCTAAAGCAAGGGACATAAAGGAAAGAATAAACAAATGGGATCTCATCAAAATAAAAAGCTTCTGCATGGCTACAGAAAACAGTATTAAAATAAAAAGAGAACCAACTGTATGGGAAAACATATTTACCAATGATATCTCAGGCAAGAGTTTAATCTCCAAAATATATAAAGAACTTACACAACCTCACTCTAAGAAGACAAGCAACCCAATTAAAAAATGGGCAAAGGACTTGAACACACACTTCTCCGAGGAGGACATACAGAGGATCCAGAGACACATGAAAAGATGCTCAGTATCACTAGCTATCAGAGAGATGCAAATTAAAACCACAATGAGATACCACTTCACACCAGTCAGAATGGCCATCATAAACAAAGCAACAAACAAGTGTTGGAGAGGTTGTGGAGAAAAGGGGACCAAGTGCACTGTTGGTGGGATTGCAGACTGGTACAACCACTATGGAAAGCAGTAAGGAATTTTCTAAGAAAACTAAAAATGGACCTACCTTTTGACCCAGCAATCCCACTGCTAGGATTATATCCTATGAACCCTGAAACACCAATCCAGAAGAACCTATGCACCCCAATGTTCATAGCAGCACAATGTACAATAGCCAAGTGTTGGAAGCAACCTAGGTGCCCATCAGTAAATGAATAAGATCATAAAACTATGATCTTATGACATGAATAAGATCAAGAAACTATGGTACATTTACACAATGGAATTCTATGCAGCAGAAAGAAAGAAGGAGCTCCTATCCTTCGCGACAGCAGGGATGGAACTGGAGAGCATTATGCTAAGCGAAATAAGCCAGGTGGTAAAAGACAAATACCATATGATCTCACTTTTAACAGGAACCTAATCAACAAAACAAACAAGCATAATATAAACAAAGACACTGAAATTGAGAATAGGCTGATAGTCACCAGAGAGGAGAAGGGAGGGAATTTCAGGAGAAAAGGGGAAGGGTTTGGATTAACAAGTATGAAAGACACATGCACAAAATCTAGGGGTGGTGGATATGGGAGGGAGTTGGGTAGGGTTGGGGCGGTGGGCTGGGATGGGAGTAAAAGACAGATAACTTTACAAGAACAACAATTAAAATTTAAAAAAATAAAATGAACTAATTCATTCATTGAACAAATATTTATTAATTACCAGCTATTTTATATATTTATTATTATGTATTATTTCTTAATATGCCAAGTACTTTTCTATACATTAGCAGTATAATACCAAATGTGAAAATTCCTCTGCATTCATGAAAGTTACAATGTGGTATATTTAATCTAATGTAATCTAATAAAACACATGGTAACATACAGCATGTGAAAAATGATAATTTCTAGGGATAATGAGGTGTGTGGCTCCTGGTTAAAAATCTATTGATGAGTTTTCAGACCTGACAATAGGCAATTCCACAGACTTGGGTAGGCCTTGTCGGGGAAAGCTATCCTCTCCACAGCAGACCGGCTACACAGCTAGTGCGCTGCACTCTGAAGGGTGTTGGCAGTCAAGGTCTCAGGCCCCCTTGGCCAGCCATGCTCTCATGCATATCTGCACAGTTACCTAGACACCTTCATTTCACGGCTTCTTGCTCAAGAGCCTGCTGCTGAGGCTTTCTCTAGGCTCCTCTGCCTACAGCTCCTTACGAGGGATGAAAGTAGGGCACTGCAAAGACACGTTTTGCCAACTGAATCAGAACTCAGTACTTTCCACTCTCAGGCACTTTCTCCGTTTCCCTCTTCCCCACCCCTCAGGTCCATCAAACTGCAGGGACCTTTAGTTCAGGGCTTCCTCAGTAGTCAGACAACCTCCATTCCTGTGTTGTCTACCTGACCCTCGACCAGTGAACTTTTCCATGAGGAAAATGGAACAGGAGGGCATCCAGGTTTGCTCTGGTGTACTTCTGGCTTCTGCTTTAATAGTACGTAATTAAATGTTTGACTGTTACTTTCATTTTGGCTTGTTGTCTCAGTTGGCTACTCTAACGCCTGACAGCTCAGCATTCTCCAGATCATCTGAGCTCTAGTGAGAGACTATCTTAATCAATTCCAGATTCTATAACAAAGTAACAAAGACAAGATGGCTTAAACAACAAATATTTATTTCTCAGAGTTCTGAAGGCTAGAAGGGCCAGCACGGCCAGGATCTCGGTAAAGGCCCTCTTCCGGATTAACACATGGCTATGTTCTAACTGTACCCTATAGCAGAGACAGACATTCTCTACAGTGTCTCCTCTTATAAGAACACTAATCCCATTCATGGGAGCCTCATGTCCAAATTACCTCTCAAAGGCCTAACACGTTAATATCATCACACTGGGGGTTGAGATTTTAGCATACGAATTTTGGAGGAACATAATATTCAGTCTTTAACAGAGACAAAATAAAATTTAAAAAGGAAGTCAGGAAGGAACAGAGGATGAGATACCATAGTGTAATCAGGCATCTAAGAAGGTAATACTTGAGTAAAAACTTGAAGGAGTTTAAAAAAATAAAAACCTCACAGGATACCTGGGAAAGAGCACTGCAGGCAGGGAGAGAGCTAAGACAAAGGCCCCGCCGGACACTGGCCAGACGTGAATATTCAATGATAACAAGATAGAAAAGGGCTCATTTCCACAGTTTTCCCAGTCTTAGTAGAAAAATGCAAAAAGAACAGTTAGAAGGCTGTGAGAAGCTCTGTGACAGAAGAAACAGAGGTATGCTCCGCAGACACAAAGCAGGGGCGTCCAACAGTCATGGAGCCGTCGTGATGGACAGCTAGGAAGACAGGATGGCTCAGAAACAACAACAGAAACAAGGAGAAGAGTCCGAAGAGTCAGTGACAGGAAAAAAACGTCAGTAGTGATCAGGTACGGAAGTCATGTTGCACAATTGTAGGGGGCTACACATAATAGTCTCGGCAACATGCAGTGCACATCTCTGAAGCCTGATATGATAACCCTAAAATCAGAAGCTAAAAAGAACACACTGGCTTTGAAGACCAAAACACTAAATAGAACTAGAGTGTAGAGTGACTTAGGGAATAAAATGGCAATATTGAGAAGTAAGCAGAGAATTATACAATTTTAATAAAAAATATTTTGAATGAGATTAATATGACAAAAACTCAGGTGCTCATGATGCGCTAAGTGATCATGGGGCAGCAAGAAAACCACTTTTGAGATTACTATGAGAGATGTATTTTCTTGAATTGGACTAGTGTCTTGAGAATAGAGTTAACAAAAACAAATAGAGATAGAAGCAAATAGAGATGAGAAAAGTTAAGGATGATCCCGTTTTGATTTGGACACCTGGAGCAACGGGAATGACACTGATGACACAGGGAACAAAAGAGGACAAATAACACTGTACGCAGATGCTCTCCTTAATTTGGACTTCATGTACCTGAAGTGCCTGCAGGAGATCCAACTAGAAAAATAAACAGGATGAAATACTAATATACATTCCACAAAAGAAGGGTTCTTGGGCTAGAAATACATGAGAAACACTACATATTCTATCCTGCTATTGAAGATCCATTCTGTTATTTATTCATTAAACCTATATTTTGTTGTTCCTACTTTGAGCCATAAACTATGTCTCACTCAGGGATAGAGAAGTAAGATGAACATGATCCCTGCCTTCAAGAGTTTACAAACTATGCATAAGCTACTAAACAGAGAATTATTTAAATAACCATTAGACTAGGATTATGTAAAACAGGGACCAAATTTAACCTGAAGAGCTCCCTTTTGTTCTCAGTTAAGGTATTTAAATACTACTATTGTGAAGCCTATCAAAATTATGTGAATAAGGATTTCCAAGAGTTGTTAAATTTTTTTTAAGCATGGAAGTTGTTTTATTTCCCCTGTGAATTACCTAGTCTACATAAAGAGTAAACCTTGAAATATAGTTTGGAAAACTCTCAGGAAGGTAACACAGGAAAATTGAACAAGTAGTTTAGTCTTCACTGCCAACATGTAGTTTTCCTTTTCTGCAAAGAAAAAAAACAAGACCGAAGGTGGGGAGGCAGGATACACAAGGCACTCCGGACCCAGGAAGTAGGGATAGCCGGATTAGATCAGCAGAAGGCCCAGCTAACACAATCTGACCAGCTGGGCACTAAAAGACAAACTATTAAGAGTTACTCAGACTGAGTCACTTGACCACCCAAATTGCTTCCATTTCCTACTTTGCACACTAAAGAAGATGATACTCATTTTTCTCTCTTCCTCCCATTCTAGGGATACAGCAAGGCTGTCATTGCTGTGTTTAATGAATAAAATAATAAATGAACTCTGATCTCTTTGGTATGTGTAATGAATAAAATATTACTGGTATTAATAATAAAATACAGTTATTTAACATTTAACAGGCACAGATTGAGATTTTATTTCTGATGTCTGGAACTGTGCTTTGAGTTATCAAAGGACTTTAAATCAGTTGAATGTTCAAGCTTAATATATTTATATTGTATTTTTTCCTTTTTTTGATGTAAGTGTGAGTCAGAGATTTTAGAGCTAGAAATATGCCCTAGGAGGATTCAGGATTTAGTGAGTCTTCTCAAGTCTTCTTCTCCCTGACACTCTTGTCCTCCCAAATGTATTCTACTAAATTATCTATCTAATTTTTTATAAAACAATTTACATGACAGCAGTTTTAGATACTGACCATTCATGGATTCCCTAAACTAGATTAAATCACTGTAATTAGAATATGATTGAAAATAATATTGCACTTAATGCTGCAGGAAGATGTTAAAAATATGTTGTTGACTAAAAAAGCAAACTCAGAGTAAGTTTGTATTGTTGGTTTTAAAAAAAGTGTCTGTGCAGATATATACGGTGTTATTTCCTGATAATTAAAAACCAAGTTTTTGCCCTGGCTGGGGCAGCTCAGTGGATTGAATGCTGGCCAGCAAACAGAAAGGTCACCAGTTCCATTCCCAGTCAGAGCACATGCCTGGGGTGCCAGCAGGTCCCCAGCTGGAGGTGTACAAGAGGCAACCATTTGCTGTATCTCTTGCACATGGATGTTTCTCTCCCTCTCTTTCTTCCTCCCTTCCCCTCTCTCTAACAGGAAATAAATAAATAACTAAACCTGTTTTTGTCCTGTTTTTCATTAATCTCTTTTCAAATTTTTATTTTTTTAATAAAATGTTTAAAATTAAATTAAAAGTTTCAAAGACTTTTTTGATAAACATATTTTGAGATGATACATGAGTTTTTATTAATAATAGCTGTATTGGATTTATAAGTAAATTTGATTTTTACTCATTTTCAGCTTCATGTTTATAAAAGGTTTTCTGACATTCGATAAATACTGTTTGATAATCTTTCCATCGCTGCCTTTCCAGGCACATTACTTCTACTACTTCTACCCCTTCCGCTACTCATTAGCAAAGAACCAGCAGCAATAGCAAATCCTTGAGAAGTTTCAGTGATTCATGTGAACTTTGTCAAGAATTATCAGCTTCAGGCAATATACTGAAAGAAATGGTCTTGGTATCCGATCTCTAGTGAAGAGCCATGAGCAGTGAAGGCCAGTTATATGTGAATATCAAGCACTTCATACAAACTCTTGAAAAGAGAACTGATGAAGAAGGTCCCTTTAAAGGACTAACCCTGCCTTTTTCACCAAACAACAATCAGAACTATATATAATAATCCTGAATAAAAGTTAGATATTAAAATACCAAACTGACTTCACAAATCTATGAAATCTCATGACTTCATAATAATATTCCAGAAATTTTTAATGAATACTGTCTATGTACCAACAAGAGATTAAGAGTTTATGTGCTGTGCATTCTAGGAGATGGAGTGAAGGATGCAATTTTTAAAAATTTATTTCTGTCTTAGACATGTTTACAAAATGGACATGGAGATAGACAACCAATCATAATACAAGGTGAAATAATCAACCTGTCCCTTTGAGGATGGGTTTTCAGTGACTGGGAAGAAAGTAGGGAAAATTTTCATGATCAACAAGACCAAAAGCACATGAGCGTAAAAGCACCTGAATTCCTCACAAAATGGTTAAGCTTAATGGAAGAATGCGTTGGCAGATGATCTGAACAGACAGAATGAATGCAGTTGTACCACTTGGTGACGCCCATTTTCAGAAATCGGACTCTTCTACAGGCCATGGGAAGATATCTAAGTTTTTTTATTTAAAAAGTTATATGCATCTGACCAACATTTTAAGAAGTTAATTCTAGAATGATCTTAAAAGGTGGAATAGTTTATTAAAAGTACATATCCAGAGATACCAATTGGAAAGCTACTGAAATGTTCTGGGTGTGAGATGATGTCACTGCCTACAGTATGAGAGGAACCATAAAGATAAACAGCAAACTGATGAAGCACCATTGTGCAGGTAAAACAAATAGAGTTTAATAATTAGCGGCAGTGGTGAAGGCGATGAAAGACACAAAGATAATTAAGGTTCCTCTTATGCATGACTGGGAAGGTGAAGTACCAGCTCTACTGGATTGAGTTTAATTTGGCTTTGAGACACCATGCAAATCCTTAGAAATTATGGTTAGAATTTCAGGGGGAAAAAATGTAAAGTTACTAGTTATTACCCAGAAGCCAGGGCAGAATATTTCCCAGGGAAAAGAAGTGCTAAATAACAAAAGACGTAGACCAGAAATATCGGAAAAGATTACGTAGTTGAGGGTTAATGAAAGGAAGCATAAACAGTGATATAGACAGATAAGAAGAAAGATTATAAACTGAAAAGGACTGATTTTAAAATCAAGAATAAGAAAATATAATCCTTGTGGTACATTTACACAAGGTGTAATGTACATTTGCACCTAGGTACTATGTGCCTATAAAAAAAATAGAAAGAACTCTTATCCTTTGCAACAGCATGGATGGACTTTATGATCATTATGCTAAACAAAATAAACTAGTCAGAGAAAGACAAATACCATGTGATCTCAATCACATATGGAATCTAATGACAAAATAAACTGACAAACAAAAGAACACCAGAGACATGTGCCCTGGCCAGTGTGGCTCAGTTGGCTGAAGCACCATCCCATAACCGAGGGTTTGGTGTTCCATTCCTGGTCAGGGCACAGCACAAGGGCACATGCGTAGGTTAAGGGTTCTTTCCCCAGTCTGGGCACATACATGAAGCAACCAGTCGATGTTTCTCTCCCACATCAATGTTTCTCTCTCTCTCTCTCTCTCTCTCTCTCTCTCTCTCTCTCTCTCTCATGGAAAAATGTCCCCAGGTAAGAATTCAAAAAAAATTAAAACCAGAGGCATGGATCATGGAACAGCCTGGCAGATCTCAGGAAGGAGGGGTGTAGGAGGGACTGGAAGAGATTAGCCAAAGAACATATATACACATAGCTCATGGGCATAGACAACAATGTGGTGAAGGTTCATAGCTGGGAAGCGGGAGTTGGGTGGACAGGGGTGAAAAGGGGAGAAATGTGGAACATCTGTAATAGCATCAATAATAAAAGGAAATGCAATAAAATGAAGTAAGGACCAATGTCAGGGAATCAATAGGGCAGAAAGCTTAAAGAGTGAAGAGTGGCCAATAGTGGTTAAATACAGCAGAAATATTTGTGAAGTTGAGGACTAAGAATGACTAGAAATGACAAGTAATACATTACTAATGACCTCTGAAACAGCAGTTTCAGTAAACTGCACAAGGCAGAGGCAATAAAGAAACATGTTCATGGGTGTAAAGAAATGAAACAGCAACTTAAAATAGTCTTTCAAGAAATTAAATTTAATAAAGTTAAGAAGAGATACAAGGTGGCATTTTGGCAGAGAAACGGCCTGGCAATGAGTTTTTGTTCTGTTTATATTTGAAGTATGGGAGTTTCATGGTGTTTGTTGACTGAAGAAACGCTAGTGAAAATAAAGAGATGAGATCTAAATTGAGTGATAAATTACGGGACAAGAATTATAGAACTGAGAATAATAATGAATTTGATCAATAACAAGAATGAATTCAATCAAGAATAAAGGGACTAGCCTTGGAAATGAGGAACATATTCACGTTAAACAAAGGATAAATAATTTGGAAGTCCAAGAACAAATCAATTTAATGGAAGAGTGAAACAGGGTGCAGCCAAGAAGGGGGGCCCCAAATAGGGATTTGGAATGCAGTCCAGAACTCAAGGTGTCCAGGAAATATTATAAAGATATATAGACTGTCGTCACCCCTTCCCCACACAGGTGTGATTTGGGGGATGGGACACATGGAGCAGGGCCATTGAGAGCTATTTTGTACAGCAACAGCTTTGCAGATAACCTCTGGCATGGTCATTTAACATATCTATAACCTTTAACTGGTTGCATAGATATGTTGAATAGCTGTGGCCATGCTTTGAGCCAGGGAAAAGGGAGTGACTTCCACCCGAGATGTAACTGGGAGGCAACACCCCTGGTTACAGCACCTGCTTGAGAGCTTGGAGATGACTGGCTCCACACCACCAGGCCACACCTGCCCAAACTTACTGTGGCAGCCCAGAAAAGCTGACAAATACAGGAGTGCTGGCAAGTGTAGCCGATTGTGGGAGGAGTTGGAAATGGGGCTGCAGAGGAAGATTGGCGCGGGGACTTAAACCCAGATGCGGCAGCCATGCTAAGGAGAACCAAGCGGCTTTGGCCAGAGTGGGGACTCCTGTAGGTGAGGGAGAATCACCATATGACTTTAGCAGAGAACCGCCACTCGGCTTTGGCAGAGTGGCAACCCCCGCTCCCTGCAGCTTTGCCGAGGGAGTACCACGCAGTTTTGCCGGAATGGGGACCCCTGCAGCTTTACTGAGAGGAGAACCAAGCAGCTTGGCCAGAGTGGGAACTCCTGCAGCCATGTGAGGGAGAATCACCGTGGGGGAGAGAGAATCATGAAGCTTTAGCAGAGAACAGCCACACGGCTTTGCTGCCAGAGTGGGGCACCCCCACAGCTTCGATGGGGGGACCCCTGCAGCTTTGGTGAGAGTGAGGACCCCATGGCTTTGGGGTGCTTCCTTTGACCATGTGGCTTAGGAAGCAGGAGAGACTTTGCCTGTAAGAAAAAGGAGAAAGGAATTTTACCAATGCTCCATGAGAAGGTGCCATATGACTTTAGATTAACTGGAGATCCTGATGGCAACGCAGCTTATGGTGTCAGTAGCCTGAATCACGGACTTCTACTTTTCCTGAGATAGGGTTCCCCAGATTAGGGCAAAGGGAAAAGGAAGGACTGTGCGTGTTTGTGGGTGTTTTAAGGGACTTTGGGATTTTGATGAAGACATTAAGTCATTGCTTTTAAGTCTGTATAGCTTTAAATAAATATTTTCTTTCCTTTTCACAAATCTCTGGCATTGAGAGACGTCTTTCCTTTGGTGGCAGACAATGCAAACCTAGTGGGGAGACACTTTGGTAATAGTATATTGTGGCCCCCCTTGGCTCTGCTCTGTAACAAGAGAAGGAGGTGAGGGCAGTGTGTTGGCCTCTTTCATTACTAGCAAAACATAGAGCCACCTCATGGCTTTAAGGTAATATATAGATGTAATAATTTTATGTCCTATCAGTGGTTCACATGACAACTTTAAAACCTCAGAGAATTCTGGGTAGAAGGTCACCTGAAATAACTGGGCAGGTAAGGGTATAGCTCACAGACTCAGAAGATAAATGGACCCAAGAAGAACAATTACTGCCACTATAATTGTTTCCTTAGCTAACACCTTTTCACTAAAACAATAAAATGAATCTATCTAATGCCTGAAAATCCAGCTGCTACACTTGGCTCAGTGAACTGTACAACAACATACCGCTACTTGTACGCAAACCTACTTTCATAAGCAACAACTGCCTTAGAAAAAGATGGCACCAGTGAGATGGGCATCTAGGGAAAATGCCACAGTCTTTCCATTCAGAATAGGGTACAACTGGCTAGACTGGGGTCACATAGCTGGCATTCAAAATCCAACTCTGTAACCTTGGGTGTGACCACAAGCACAAGCATATTACTTAATTTTCTGTGTCTTTCTTTATTTAAGGAGACCAGTGGAAGGTGTGTTGTGAGGATAGAACAGTTAGTGTAAAATTAGAACCCATAAAAATTAGTCACCATTTTCCTCTTCCTCCAACTATCCTCCCACTTATCCTCCCCTTCCTCCTCTTTATCTTCTTCCTCCTTTTCCTTCTTAGCCCCTCTTTTTTTCCTACTTCACTAAAATTACTAATTCATTCAACAAACATCACTGAACGCTCACTATATGCCAAGTACTCTATATGTCCTGGATTTACACTGATGAACAAAACAGACATAACTCCTGAGCTCTGTGAACTACCAAACTAGTTCAGAAGGCAAGTTTTGAACAAATAAGAATATAAACAAATATATCATTATAAATTGTGATCATTACATCAAAACAAAATAGCAGGGTTCAAAAAGAAATCAAATGATACAAGTAAGTATTCCAATGTAGAGGTAGGGGAAGAAGTAGAAATACAAAAACCCCAACTTTTGAAAGCATCAATATTATTTAATTTTCCAATAATTGTTCATCCAAAATTTATTTGTCCGTGTCAGTTCAATCAGTTAATATTTTAAGTGTTTCACCACACATAATATACAGGGTGGGACAAAAGTAGCTTCAGTTGTAAGTATGCAGAAAACTTTATTCTTATATTATTTAATAATTACTGTGTTATTTTCCATACAAACAAGTGTAACCTACTTTTGCCCCACCCTGTATTTATCAGAATTTCTGTATTGAAAAACCAGAAAAATCTTTGTTTGAAATCTAAGATTGTTTCTATAAGAAACAAGTTAATCAACTAAAACCTAGCAAATTCCATTAAAAAAGTCAAGAAAAATTTAAAACAGACCTTTAAATGAGTGTTACATGTTTTAACTAAACTTAATTAAGACTAGTTTATGTAGGTGACAAAATCTAAAACTAAACTAGCTAAACCTATAACCTGAAGGAAAAAACTTTATATGAAAATCAAAAAGAAAAATAATCATAGATAATTTGTACAATCTATCATGCAGATATTGCTGTACAATGTTGCCTGAATGTTACAGAACACAGAGGCCACAGGGGCCAAGGTTCGTTATGTGCGCAGCCTTATGGAAAGATGTCTCCCAAAGCCAGAGATTTGTGAAAAGGAAAGGAAATGTTTATTTAATGCCATACAGAATTAAAGTAGCAATCTAACATCTTCATTAAAATATCAAAGTCCTTTAGGATACCCACAGATGCCCACAGTGCTTCCTTCTCCCTCTGCCCTAATTCAGGGTACAGTAGCTTAGGAAAAGAGGCAAATGTCCAGGATCCAGGCTCCTGACACCATCAGCTGTATTGTTGTCCAGGAAGGATCTCTAATTAGTCCAAAGCCATGTGGCACCTTCTCACGGCCTACTGGCAAGAGTCCTTTCCCCCTTCTTCCAGGCAACGTCTCTCTTTATTCCCAGGCCACACAGCCAAAGGGAGCACCCCAAAGCCATGTGGTCCTCTTCTACCGAAGTTGCAAGTAAGGGGTCTCCACTCTGCCAAAGCCACGTGGCTTCCCCTTCACCTAAGTTTCAGGGAATGGGTCGCCCCTCAGGGAAAAGCCGAGTGGCGATTCTCTGCTAAAGCTACATGATGTTTCTCCCTCACAGGGCTGCAGGGGTCTGCAGTGTGGTGAAACCACATGGAATCTCTCCCTTGCATGGCTGTGAGAGAGTCTCCACTCTGCCAGAAGCTAGTGGCTCTTCTCCAATGGCTGCCACGCCTGGGTTTAAATCCCCATGCCAATCTTCCTCTGCAGCCCTATTTCCGACTCCTCCTACAATCAGCTACACTTGCCAGCACTCCTGTATCCTTCCAGTTTTACTGGGCTGCCATAGTGAGCCTGGGCAGGTGTGGCCCCATAGTGTCGAGGAGCCAATCATCTTCAAGCTCTCACGCAGCCACCACAAACAGGGGGAGTTGCCTCCTAGTTACATCTTAGGTGGAAGTCACTCCCTTCTCCCTGGCTCAAAGCATGGCCACAGCTATTTAACATATCTATGCAACCAGTTAAAGGTCATAGATATGTTAAATGACCATGCCAGAGGTTAGCTGCAAAGCTGTTGCTATGCAAAACAGCTCTCAATGGCCCTGCTCCATGTGTCCCTTCCCCCAACTCACACCTGAGGGGGAAGGGGTCAGAACATCTTATATGTCTTTCTAATATTTCCTGGACACCCTGAGTTCTGGGCCCCATTCCAAATCCCTTTTTGGGGCCCCCCTCTTGGCTGCACCCTGTTAGAAGAGCCAGGAAAAGGTTCTTAGCTCTTCCTGCAGATATAATATGGGAAAGTTAAGTATAATTAGGCTACAAGAATGATGGAAACATCAATGTTAAAACATTCAAAGAGAGGAGTTGAAAGACTACGGCCATATCATACAAGCTTCAGAATTTGAGGTTAAACAGAAACAATAAAAGAAAGCAAGTTTGGGCAAAACTAGTAGTAAAAATTAATAAAAGAAAAAGACAGATGTGAGTTTTATAGTCAAGTCGAGAGAGTTGCTTCCCTTTTACTTAAACAGATTGCCAAAATGTGGGCAATGGGAGAAGTAAAGCAATACCTGTGGTTCTGCCTCACAGCTTACAGCAGGAAAAGAAGAGGAACTTTAAGACCGGATTCTATTTGGTAGATGTCTTCACCGCCACATAACTAGAAATATGCAAGTAAACGCCAAATTCATTGGGTTCACCTGAAGTCCTTGACATTTCCAGCAGCTAAGATCTTCCCACAGAAAAGAATGGATTAGCAATTTTTGGTGGGTATGTTACAGTTAGCAATTGAACTGAGGCCACTACCCACAACAAAGGAAAATATAAATAGGTAATTAATGAGTAAGGTATGATTATGTCACTTATGTATTATTATCATGGGTAGTTCAAACAAGACACATTTAGTTACAAGAATATATATAAATATTCAATATACTTGGTTCCCTTCTATAAAAAGAAAAATATATTCAATTTAAGTAAATTTTGGAAAACAAATCAAATATATTTAAAGACAGGTACCAGTTTCTCTAATGAAGGTAGACATTAGCTTCAAAATAAAAATGAATAGCTCAAGCAACAAATGAGTGAAGTAAATGTATTGCAAATCTGCTCCTTTTCATTAGCTTGTAACATTAGCTTGAATTCTCTATTCATATGTAAAATGCATTTTTCTACATTGCAATTATCTGTTGATGGTTGCCATTAAAAAAAGTATTTTAGGAGTTTTTACCTCTATTTACCACACTCCTCTCAGTTATTGATTTTAAAGTCATGGTAACATTTCTTTGCAAAAATCTTTAGAATTTGCAGCTTTGAATAATTTCTATGCACCCTGTAAAATTTTCACTATGAGAAATTAAGTTGGTAAGAGTTTACTTTGGATGTTGTCATGTTAAACAATTTATAGGCAATGTTTTTTGCGTTGCTAAATGGTATGAGAAACAAAAAGCCTAAAATATTTAATAGATTTAAAGAAAAACAGATTTTCTTTTGGACTTTACATGAACCATATAAAATAGGGGGGAGGGGTGGTATTTTCTGGGAAGCAAAACTAAAGTCAGTATTATAACATTTCTATGTTGAAATTTAGTCCACAGTGATAATACACACACACTGACTTCTCACTGAGATGAATATCAATAAATTGATTGACCTGAGAGATAAATATTGATTTTAGCAAGCCAAAGTTCTACATTCATATCAGACATTTCTTCTTGATATTTCCTAGTATGCAAAGTCAATAAATGAATTGTTATATTTATATTCTGAATAATTTCCCAAGTCTGCAGGAAAGTTAGGTTTCTTTACTCCTATAGAGAAGTGTTGATCAATTCACATCCATATTCTGTGAGTGCTTACTAAAAATATCCAAGTGGAATATCTCTCATATATGTTGTTCTAACATTTGTCTCCTTTTAATAACAGTATTTTTCCAGTTCAGTGCTATTTCTTATATTCAATTTCTTTCCATTTGCTAGATTTCTTTTTATGTGCCACCACTATATTCAGGGTTCTTTGACGTAAGTCCAGCACACATGGTCACTGAATGTTAGTTCACAAAAAAATTTAGTTATTAGATAGAATGTTCTGGTCTGATTGGCAGTAATTAAAATAAGCATGCAGATATTTGCATGAACTGGTTTTGACATAAGGGAATAAAAGGTTCTAGTACTCTACACATAAGCAAAGATTCCTTTCCGCATTAGGGATATTGCACTGCCCTCTCACCTAGCTTTGTCGGCTTTGGTCTGAAGGGCCTGGCAGCAGCACTAGGTGTATGCTCAAGTTTTAAACAGGCAGTAAGGCATCTGCTGAAAAATAAATCAAGTCCTGATAAGGATAGCCTGAATTCCTGAACCAAAACTCATTACTATCAATGGCAAGTTAATATAGTTTACCTAATGCATATTTTCAACAGTGCCTCAAAATATTGTTGTTTCCACACGACTCTTGATTCCAAGGAAGGCAAGAAGGTATAATCTTTTCTTCATTAACCTCCTGGAAAAATATAATAGTGTAACTGAAGACACATGAAGCTACTATCAAAACAGCATAGTTTTTTTGAGCATCATTTTTACCAGACAGCAGACATATTAGTTTGCCAGGGCTGCCATAACAAAATACCACAGACATGATGACTTAAACAACAAAATATATTTCCTTACCACTCCAGAGGCTAGATGTCTGATATCAAGGTATCAGCAAGACTGGTTTCTTCCAAGTGCCTCTTTCCTTGGCTTGGAGATGGCTTGCATCTTTTCCCAACATGGCCTTCCCTCTGTGTATCTGCCTGTGACCTAATCCCCTCTTCTTATAAAGCACACCAAGTCATCCTGGATTAGGGCCCACCGCCATCACTTTATTTAACCTTAATTACTTTTTTAAGGGTTCTATCTACAAATACGGTCACATTCTGAAATACTGGAGATTAGAACTTCAATATAAGAATTTCCAGAGGATGCAAGTCAGCTGGTAAGAGTACCTAAGAAAAATAATTGTTTTATTTAAAATTAACATAAAAGGCCCTCACTGGTGTGGCTCAGCGGATTGAGTGCCAGCCTGCAAACCAAAGGATCACCAATTCAATTCCCAGTCACAGCACATGCCTGGGTTCCTGGCCAGGTCATGTCCCCAGTAGGGGGTGTGGGAGAAGCAACCACACACTGATGTTTCCCTCCCTCTTCCATCTGCCTAAAATAAATAAATATCTTTAAGAAAAATAAAATTAACATAATGATAACAGAGAGAGAATACAAAATTTGCATAATTTAAAGACAGACAAGTGACTTCAGAAAATATTTGTTTATATTATACTTCTTCAGACCATGTCCCTCTAATTCCAGAGTATAGTGTTCTTGGGATATTTCAGAGGAAATATTAAAGGAATGCTGGTAGTGATAAATTGATATTTTAAACTGAACAATTCTCTGTTCAAATTCTGACACCACCACTTGCCCATCTCATATTATAGCAAATTATTCGTAATAACTAAGCCTCAATTTTTCCTCTTATGATTATAAATAACAATAATATCTAGTTCCTAAAGGTGGTACGATTAGAGCACAGTTAAGTGTCTCCATAAACATTAGATTTTAAATGTACTACATTTTAAGGCTACTTCTATGTCATGGTTTGAAAATAAAATCTTAAAATATGACTACAGCCTAAAAGATATCAAGAAGTTATATTTGATCAGATAGTAAAAATTGTAGG
This sequence comes from Anoura caudifer, assembly GCA_004027475.1. NCBI lineage: Eukaryota > Metazoa > Chordata > Mammalia > Chiroptera > Phyllostomidae > Anoura > Anoura caudifer. Next base: position 13,754 of record PVKU01013033.1, on the reverse strand, counting down.
CATATAAGAACAAAATTTGGAAATGTTTGTTTAAAGTCCACTTCAGTATATAGATGTCAAGTATTATACAAAGATATCAAATATGAAAATAAACACACTAAGGAACTGATGTACAATAACCTCTATATTTTAGGAAACTTCAGATCTTATTTCTTTTCAATTTTTGCAAACATATAGATATACATAGATTTATTCATACATACACATATATACAAATATACATGTAATATAATTATTATTTCCTAATAATTATAAGGATTAGAAGAGCTCACATTAATTAAGCATTTACTGAGAAAGTATATGGAAAGCTTTTGGAAGAGTAACTGACATCTATGTGATCAATGAATGAATGAATGTTATTAGGGATATGATTATGTATCAGTCACCATACTAAATAATTTAGATGTGGGACTTCCGGCCAAGACGGAGACATAGGTAGACACACTGTGCCTCTTTGCACAACCAAAACAAAGACAACAACAATTTAGAAACAAAAAAATAACCAGAACTGACATAAAACTGAACTGCATGGAAGTCCGCCAACCAAGGAATTAAAGAAGACACATTCATCCAGACGAGCAGGAGGGGCAGAGTCAGACAGTGAGGTGGAGGGGACACAGCAGGGCAGCTAGTGGACCTGGGTGCACAAGGCAGCTGGCAAACCAGGCTGTCCCACATATGAAGCGCATATAAACCAGGCGAAACTGGGGAGTGAGACAGACTATACAACCCAGGGTCCCAGTGCAGGGAAATAAAGCCTTAAAACACTTATTGAAAACACCTGTGGGGGTTGAGGCAGCAGCAGGATAAACTCCCAGCCTCATAAGAGAGTTTGTTGGAGAGACCCACAGGGTCCTAGAATGTACACAAACCCATCTACATGTGAGTCAGCACCAGAAGGGCCCAATTTGCTTGGGGGGAAGTGGGGGAAGTGACTGAAATCCAGCAGAGAGCGGAGCAAGTGCCATTGTTCCCTCTCGGACCCCTACCCCACATACAGCATCACAACCCAGCAACTGGGTTGCCCTGCCCTGGTGAACACCTAAGGTTCCACCCCTCACAACATAACAGGCATATCAAGACAAAGAAAATGGCACAAACGAAAGAAGACATCAAAGCTCCAGAAAACATACAACTAAGCGATGAAGAGATAGCCAACCTATCAGATGCACAGTTCAAAACACTGGTAATCAGGATGCTCACAGAATTGGTTGAATTTGGTCACAAATTAGATGAACAAATGAAGGCTATGCTAAGTGAAATACAGGGAAATGCACAGGGAACCAATACTGATGGGAAGGAAACTGGGACTCAAATCAATGGAGTGAACCAGAAGGAAAAAACAAACATCCAATCAGAAAAGAATGAAGAAACAAGAATTCAAAAAATGAGGAGAGGCTTTGGAACCTCCAGGACATCTTGAAACGTTCAAACATTAGGATTATAGGGGTACAAGAAAGAGAAGAGGAAGAGCAACAAGTGGAAAACTTAGCTGAACAAATAATAAAGAACTTCACCAAGCTGGCAAAGGAAATAGACTTTCAGGAAGTCTAGGAAGCTCAGAGAGTCATGAAGAAGTTGGACCCAAGGAGGAATACACCAAGGCATCATAATTACTTTATCCAAGATAAAAATTAAGGAAAAAATCCTAGAAGCAGCAAGAGATAAAGAGGCAGTTACCTATAAAGGAGTACCCATTATACTGTCAACTGATTTCTCCAAAGATACCTTCCAGGCAAGAAGGGGCTGGAAAGAAGTATTCCAAGTCATGAAAGGCAAGGACCTACATCCAAGATTACTCTATTCAGGGAAGCTGTCATTTAGAATGGAAGGGCAGATAAAGTGCTTCTCAGATAAGGTCAAGTTAAAGGAGTTCATCATCACCAAGCCCTTATTATATGAAATGTTAAAGGGACTTATCTAAGAAATAGAAGATAAAAAACATGTACAGTAAAATGACAGAAAACTCACACTTATTAACCACCACACCTAAAACAAAAACAAAAACCAAGCAAACTAGAACAGGAACAGAACCACAGAAAGGGAGATCACATGGAGGGTTAGCAACAGGGGAGTGGGAGGAGGAGAGAAGGGGAAAAGGTACAGAGAATCAGTAGCATAGATGGTAGGTAGAAAATAGACAGGGGGAGGGTAAGAATAATATAGGCAATGTAGAAGCTACAGAACTTACAAGTATGACACATAACATGAACTAAAGGGGTGAATGTGGGTGGGAGGGGGTGTGCAGGGTGGAGGGGAGTGAAGGGGGGGAATCGGACAACTGTAATAGCATAATCAATAAAATATAGTTAAAATAATAATAATGTAGATGTGTTATTTTATTTTAATCTCTCAATATGAGATAAGTGGTATTATTACAGCATTTTACAGGTGAGGATCTTGGGGCTCAGACAGGTAAACTCAACCAGTATATGGAAAAACCATGTTCAAAGCAAAGTCTTACTGACTTTAGAATCCAAAATCTTGACAAACATGCTATAATTCTTCTCCCATATTTCATCATTGGTGGTGGTAGACTCCATAGCCATCCCCCTATTTGGTTTCAAACACTCTGTTTTCAATAATGCTTCCTCCTTTCCACTTCATTTAGTTAGGTGACCATCTTTATTCCAGTAGGTTTCCACAATATATTAAATAGTGCCCACATAAACAAAGGAGATCCTGCACCTATTCCTCCTCTCCTTTCTATTTTCTTTTGGTTGAAATTAAATAACAATTGGGTATTTCTGGAGGATACATGAACATTATTGTCGAATGGAACCAAAAGATCTCATTGCCGTGTCTTATCAAAGTGGTATAAGATTAGAAGGAAAGAGAAGGATCACAGAGTGAAAAACATATCATTAAATAGCACCTTTGGAAGAAACAAAACAGGTGAGTGATGGCATATAGTATTTTCCTAGCTTCCAATCCAATATGTTTTCCACAATAGAAAGGTGCTTAGTGAACCTGAATAACTAATTGTAGATCAAATATGTTTTTGATAGGCCTAAATTTCTGAAGTTATTTGCAAAGATGTTTAATTATTGTTTGTGAAACCAATATGCTGTTCTGACTACCCTTTTTAACTTTTATTAAAGGTTGTATTTATTTATTTTTTAGAGAAAGGGGAAAGGAGGGAGAAAAAGAAGAAGAAAAACATTGATGTGTGAGAGAAACATCAATCAGTTGCCTCTTGCATGCACCCCAACCTGGGACCACAACTGAAGCAACGTGCCCTGAATGGGAATCGAACTGGTGACCTTTTGCTTTGAAGGAAAACAGACAACCAACTGAGCCATACCAGTCAGGGCTATCCTATTTTTTATTTTTTGCTCATTTCTTTTTTTATATGGTTACCTATACTGCCTGTTTTTCTTCAGTATGTATGAAGATTTCTGGATTTCAGATTTAAAGAACATATAACAGATTCTCTGAACCTTTCTTAGAAAGTCATTAATGAAAAACAGAATGTCAGTTTAATATAATTTGTCACTATTCACCCCAAATCCTCCCTTGTGGATTCCCTTGAAGAAGCTGACTTGCCACATTTATACATTATTTTTCTTTAATCCGCTCACTTGACCTTTACAGAACTTAATTAAGTACTTCTAAAAATAATAGCTTATACTTCATAGAAATTGAATTTTCCATTAAAAGTTACCAAAACAAATGGATAAGTGCTTCCACAGTTGTAAAGAAAGACAAAGTGAAGATGTCAGCTAAAAGGAGATAAAAGATGAAAAGAAAATTACTGTGTCATCAAAAGGATAATGAAGTTTAAAAGAAATAAAAAAAATAAGATGAGACATTTTGTAGGACATATAAAACAGTGTAACTAGAGCCAATAAAAAAGAAACTTTGTGAAGGAAATGTCACTAATTAGATATTGTTAAGGCAGAAATAAACACTTTATTTTATACTTGTATAGGATAAAAAATAGAAAAAGATACTTAAAGAAGGAATATCTGGTTTTTCCACAGATCAGGGCACACACTGTATGACATTATGTCTACAAGAACACAACCTAATCATGTGGTGCTCCGACAGGATGAGGCAACTGAAAATATATTTTGGAAAATATCTTGAGCTTCTGTGCCACATGCAGAGGAAGCAAATCCATTCTTGAATCCCTGGAAAGGATGAAAAGAAAATTGCTAGATATATGCCTTTGAAAATAATCTACAAAGAAATGAAGAATTTTATACCAACCACTCTAACCTTGGTCTCATTATCAACGGAAGTTAAAAATAACTGTCATAAATATATCACCTTATACTCTCAAAATATACTCTTAAAATTCAAATAACAATAATAATATATAATGGTGAGATATCATTCGTCATAACCAGACTCACAAAGGTGAAAATATTGACAATATCTTATGTGAGCAAGGATGTGAGGAGATAGGTACCCTAAGGCAGAGCGGGTGGTAGTGCAAAATATGAACATCATTTTGGAGAACATGACAGCATGAATTGAATGTTAAATATAAACATCCTTTGACCCAACAACTCTATTCCTAGGAGTTCACTCTAAGTAGAGATTATAAGAAAGGTGTTAAGATATACTCGCAGCTGTGTCATTTGTAACAGCAAAAAAATAATCCTAAATGTTTCATTAATGAAACAGATCTCATTAAATGAGACAGTCAGTATCCTTTAACAAAGATGCCTTAATCATTAGCATATCACTAGGAGATACTTTTAAGTAAAATTAAACACACACACACACACATAATATGTGTGTTAGTATATGGTGTGTGTGTGTGTAAAATTTGGTTTTCTTTCTTTTTTCATTTATTATACCTTTTGGTATTATTTGCATTTTCTAAACTGGGTATATATTTACCTTCCTAAACAGATAAAGTAAAAATTAAAAAGTAGGTATTGTATTAAATATCTGAAATCAAGAAGCAGAGAGATGACATGACCTACTCCAGGTCTCCCAGTTAGTTAACAACAGAAGCAGCACTAAAGCCCCGGGGACCAGGCTGCCTCACCTGACACCCAAAGAAGGATAGAAAGGTTTGGGTTTGTCCTCTGCTAACATGAACTGACATTCAGGGTTACACTGAGCTATCACATTTTTCCATTTGAAAGACAGTGAATAAAAAACAGCTATAAGTGAGAATAACAAATAACTCTAACATAAATTCTAGAGATCTTCACTAATTCAACTTGCATTTTTTGTATTATGCTTATAGAGTTCACTCTCTGTGCCCATTATGTTAACAAAACCTCACATAGCTTGACTGCCAGCAAAAGAACCTCAAATAATGCAACATGTAACTTTTCAATAAAAGGAAAAATATTATAGAACACATAATTTGTTCCTGGAAGAGACCTTACATTCATCTTGTCCAAACTCCTCATTATAAAGATGAAGAAACTGAGGCTGAGACTGATCTGCTCAAGGTCATACTAAAATAGAGCACTTTGTAAAATTGTCATTGTATTTGGAATAACATTGAAAGGAGCGTAGAAAGCATTACATCTACCAATTGTGCATCTCATTCAAAGACAAATATTTCCGAAGCACTGAGGCAGGAACTGCCACCAGTTAATGTTTACCGGTGTCACCCTTTTCCTTTTGTAGACAGTTCCTTCTTAACTTTGTACATTCTCCCCCTCATATCAGCATTAAATAACACAAATGATCTCTCTGCCTGCAGAAAACCACTCTAAGTTCCAAATGCAGGTACTAAATTTGAAAATAAAATACTATAAATTGTTTATATATTTTGAATATTAACCCTTTCTCCAATGTGCAATTTGCAAATAGCTCTATATTCAGTAGGCTACCTTTTTCATTTTGATGATGGCCTCCTTCACTGTGCAGAACCTTTTCAGTTTATAGTAGCCCCTCCCCTTTTTTGCTTTTGTTCCATTGTCTTTGGAATAAGATCCACAAAAATATTGGTAAGACTGATGTCAAGGAGCTTACTGCCTATGTTTTCTTCTAGAAACTTTATTGCTTCAGGTCTTACATTCATGTCTTTAATCCATTTTGAGTTAATTTTGCATACAGTGTAAGACAGTGGTCTAACTTCATTTTTTGCTATTGGCTGTCCAGTTTTCCCAACATCATGTATTGAAGAGATTGTCCTTTTGCCCTTGTATGTTCTTGGCTCCTTTGTCATATAATAACTGCCCATATATGTGTGGGTTTCCTTCTGGGCTCTATTCTGTTCCACTGTTTTGTATATCCATTTTTATGCCAGTCCCATGCTGTTTTACTATAACTTTGTAGTATAGTTTGAAATCAGGGAGTGTAATGTATCTGTCTCTGTTCTTCTTTCTTAATATTGCTTTGGCTATTCAGAAAACAGACATTTTCCCAAAGAAGACATACAGATGGCCAACAGGCACATGAAAGGATGCTTGACATCACTATTAGAGAAATGTAAATCAAAAGCATAGTGAAACATCACCTCATACCTGTCAGAATGGCTATCATCAAAAAGATAAGAAAAAGCAAGTGTTGGATAGGATGTACAGAAAAGGTAAACTTCATACACTCTTGGTGGGAATGTAAATTGGTACAGGCACCATGGAAAACAGAATCCTCAAAAAATTAAGAATAGAACCACCATAAGACTCAGATATTCCATTTCTGGGTATTAATCTGAAAAATTTTTTAAAGCCACTAATTAGGAAAGATAAATGCATTCCTATGGTCATCACAGCATTATTGACAATAGCCAAGATATGGAAACAACCTAACTGTCCACTGATGAATAAATGAAGAAACAAGATATGGTATTTTATACACAATGAAATATTACTATACAGCCATAAAAAGGAAGAAAATCTTGACATTTGTGACAACATGGATAGAACCTGAGGGTTATATACTAAGTGGAATCAGATGGAGAAAGACAAATACTATATGATTTCACTTATATGTGGACTCTATCAATGAAATGAACTTAACAAAACAAACACAAATTCAATGACAGAACAGATTAGTGGTTACCAAAGGGGACAGGGATTGACGGGAGGCAAGATGAGTGAAGGAGGCCATTTGTATTGTGAAGGAGGGTAGCTAGACTTTTGGTGGTGATCATTTTGTGTTGTATACAGGTGTCAAATTACAATGTTGTACACCTGAAACTGATATAATGTTATATACCAATTTTACCTTGATAAGAAAGAATATAAAGAAAGAAAAATAAGAAATGCATTTGCCCCAATTCAGAAATATGTAATAGATAAGAAAAAACAATTCTCACAGCAAGAGTATGACAATCTAATAAACTAGTCAAACATTTTCAATTTAAGAAATAGTATATTAAGATCATATTCTCCCTAAGATTTTTTTTACCCTTACCCGAGAACATACTTAGAGAGGTAAAGGGAAGGAGAGAGAGAAGAAGAGAAACATTTACGTGAGAGAGACATTAGCTGGCTGCCACTCATACGCCCACACTGAGGATCAAAGCGCAACCCAAGCATGTGCCCTGACCTTGAATCAAACCTGTGACTTTTGGGTTTATGGAATGATGCTCCGACCAACTGAGCCACACCATCTAGGGCTCTCTCTAAGATTTTTACCTGAGAGGTTAATGATGATGGCATGCAAGCAGAGTAATATAATTGTCCATATCAATAAACTTGATATTTATAATTAAATAAAACAAAACTGAATTAGAATTAAAATAAAATATAGCAATACTACTTGATATTAAAGCATAATTAGGGCAAGAGGTGCACTAAAAGAAGATTTCTATCTTTTTAGTTTTGCCCAGCTGGATAGCCCAGTTACTTTAACATTGTCTAGCTGTCACAGGATTTAACAATTTGCTCTGGTGAGCTCAATGCTTGTGGTGCCAAAAGAGTTTCTCTGCCAGGGTTGAGCCCACCTGGACCAGGGAATCAGAAAGTCAGGTCAATGTTCACCTAATTAGTCACAGAACAACCTCAGGGGCAAAAAGAAAAAAGAAAAAAGAAGCAAAGCGAAGAGAAGAGAGAAAAGAAAAGACAAAAGAAAAGAAAAAAGAAAAAAAGACAAGAGAAAAGAAAAGAAAGGAAGAGAAAAGAAAAGAAAGGAAAAGAAAAGAAAAGAAAGAAAAAAGGGCTGAGAAATAAATCTCTGGAGGCTCACCTGGTAGAGGAGACTCAAAAGTCCTTTAAAAGTTACCTAGATCCATTCAGCAGGGAACACTTGTGGCTCTGCCTTCTAATTTCTCTAGAAGCAAGCCTTAGGTATTCCTTAAAGTGAATAAACTTTTTGGATCAGATCTTAGTCAACTCAGGCTACTACAACAAAATTCAATAGACTGGTGGCTTAAAAAAACAGATACTTATTTCTCACATTTCTGGAGGCTGTAAGTCCACGATCAGGGTGCAGGCAAATTCATTTCCTAGTAGGAGATGACCTCGTCTTGGCTTGTCAACAGCTGTCTTTTAACCATGCCCTCACATGGCAGAGAGGGCAAACTCTGGTATTCTCCCCTTCTTATGAAGACACTAATCCCATCATGGGGACCCCATACTCATAATTATCTCCCACAGGTACCACCTACAAATACCATTACATTAGCAACAGGGCTTCAATTTATGTATCTGAGGGGCTGGGGAGGATGCAAAACTTCAGTCTGTAACAAATAACAACTGGCCTCTGAATTGGACACTGCATACTGATAGAGTGGTTTCCTGGAGCACAACACATTTTCTTGGCTTGAGGAGAGACTGGACAGGAAAGCAGAGACTGCTTACTCCCTCGGACCTGGGAGAACTCACAAGGCAACCAGTGCTCACACCCAAACTAAACATTGCCTGTGCGTGGCATAATTACGTAAGCACAACAAGAAGGATTCCCAACCCCAAAGATTCCCCCACGCTAATTCAAACAATCATCAGGTTGAAAGCAAACACTCCAAAAAAGGACATGGAGTGATGTGCGGGCTGATTACCACACATTTCAACTTAGGTTAATTTTGATAACTCAGATTTCCTCCTCATATCTGGCTAAAATTCACTGACATTTTTGATGAAAGGGACTGAAGAAAGAAAAATTAATTCTGGGTCAGAAGCATTATAGAGAAAGGAAGATAGACATATATGTGACGGGGCTTTGCAGAGAAGGAAATAGATAGAAAAGGAAGATATATAAAGGTAGGTGGGAGGGCATGAACTTTCAGATTCTGCTGATGACTCTGCAGCCTTTTCCCTGCATTAAATGAAGCACAGAATACTTGTCAAAAACCCAGTGCCCAGTAACCTTGAGATGCACAGTAGTGCAACAAAACGAGCAATAAAGAGACAAAGGGAAAGTGGATTGGGAATCAGGAGACTTCAAGATACTCTGGTGACTTCCCTCTGGTGAGGGAAAGTCATGGTCCCTCTCTGGGGGCTGGTTTCCAAACTGCAGTCTCAGACATGGCTTCTCAACCTTGGCGCTATGATATTTTAATCCAGATAAATCTTTGTTATGGGGCTATCCAGTGCCTGGTGGGATATACGGAAGCACTCCTGGCCTCTACCCACTAGACAGAGTAGCGCCCCCCAGCTATGGAAGACAAAAACGTCTCAAAACATTGCCAAATATCCTGTAGAGAACAAAATCTCTCCCAGCTGAGAATGACTGCCCTGCTACTTGTAAATTTTTTCATTTTACAATTTTACGTGTTTAATATGCCAAAGTAATATATAATGAACCAGTAAAGAACACAGTGTCTAGAGTCAGAGTACCTGGGGTGAAATCTCTCTTTACCACTTGGAAATTACTTTTGGCATTTATTTAACTCATTTGTAAAATGATAATTGTTATACCTACCTCACAGTGTTCATGAGGCATCAATGTATCTAAGGTACCAAGAATAGCAGCTTGCTCATTGCATGCAATTTTGTAAGTGCAACCATTTTAATTATTATAGCCCTAATCTTTCACCTGGGACATTGGACTGGTTCTTCGGTGGCACGAAGAACACTCTTTTTATTTGTTTCTCCAAGTTAACTGTACAAATCAAATCTGAGTATAGACCCATAATATACACAGCCTTTCGAGAAAATGGTGGCTAGACTGAAAGCACCAGGAGACTAGAAACGGGTTTATCCATTCATCTTCAAGCCCTCAGCATAAGTTCCGATATGTAATGGGCATTCGAGACACAGGTGCTGATGGGTAGACCAACTGATAAAAGAAAGATGAAGCACAACAATAATTTCCAATGTACTGCCTGGGATTCCAAAATCCCAAAAGTGGTTAAAGACTCAATCACTGTGTGTGTGTGTGTGTGTGTGTGTGTGTGTGTGTGTGGACACACAAATGCCAAAAGATATCTATTATGCCAAAAGATAAAGGAATTATACATCAAAAATTTATATTCACATGCTTGAGAATTTTACAGAATAACATTGCTCTGTACCAGAATTAGTTTTGAAAACAAGCGACTCTTTAGCCATATTTCTTACAACACTGGAGAATCAATAAAAAATTATAAACTAATTTATCTGTACATGCAGCCTGCGTCCCATTTTCCAATGATAACAACTGGATGCTTTAACTCCAGTGGCACTGTTTGAATTCATTCTCAAGTTCATTCATTTGTGCTCACACTCACTCCCTCCCTCTCTCCTTTCCAGCTCCCTCTCCCTATCTCAGCAAATAGCTCTACAAACAAAAATAGAAAAACTAAGGGAAGAAACTTGTGAAATATAATTCTCCCAGCAATAAGGATTTTTATTGTCAATCGAAAAACAGCTGACACTGCCTGAAAGTAGAACCATAAAAATAAAATACAGCACACATCCTCCATTTGCCTACACTTGAAGGAAATGAGTTCTCACAAATGTTACAGCAGCTAACGTTACTACATTTGGTGGTTTTCAATAAATGAAAAAGGGTGGGGGAAGATCCCCTGGGCCTTAGGGGGACCTCCTTGCTTTTCAAATTGAAACAGTTTAAGAAGCTATACATTAAAAATACATCTTCATGATGAAAATGTAGTTCATCTTCTTCATAGTTCTTATTTGACAATCATTTTCTGCTAATATAGGACTAGAAAAACAATTCTTGCAATAAGATGGTTGTAGTCATTTCTTCTTCCACTTTCAAAACTAAAATTCATCAGAGCCAAAGCTTTTTGATTCTCTCTCCTACTGGTCTCCCCAAATGTTATAAACCTTCACCTCTCTTCCTGAGAATTTACTCTTCCTATCTCTGGAGACATCTTTCTTCCTACTTTCCGGAAAAAATAGTCAGGCAAGCATTAAGTGCCTTAGGTCCTACTTAAAAGTGTATCTGAATTTCGCATCTTTCCAAATTAGCTGTATTTTGTCTCATCTCCTTCTTACCAACAGTGATTCATCAACTCTTCTTTTTCCTAACCAAACCTATATCCTTCCTCAATGGCCTCTTTTCTTCAGAATGCAATTCCGCTAAAATTTTTCTAATAAGGAACTTTTATCCTACATTTCTTTCTACCTCCCTCTGGCTACTTTCTAATTGTGCATCCCTTCAGAGTTATCGCCTTGAAAGAGTACAATGCGCTCTCTTTCTCCCTGCCTCAGTCCCAACATGGTTCTACCCATTCTAACACAGTGCCCAGCTCCAACAACTAAAGCCATTCTTGGGAAGATCAGCAACAAATCCATCATTTTCAAAATCTATATTCCTCGTGTGAAAAATCCAAGAAAATTAATTTACAAGTATTATCAGAGTTTCCCCCTCTCCACCCAAACGTTTTTGGTTTTGCTCTCTGTTGCACTTACCTTCCTCTAAAGATGGTTCTCTCTTGCCAAAGGAGCTTCTTTGAGATTTTATGATGGAGAGTCAGGAAGGAAGAGGCAGGAGTGTAGGACAAAAGGCAAGGAGCAAAACATGGGGTAGGAAATTCAGGAGAACATTTTTTAAAGGGTGCCAGAAAAGCAGTCACACTAAGAGTAGATGAGACAGAAAGTAAGAAAATTAATGTGGTTATAAATTCCCTCCATAGTATCATATAAACAAAGACAAAACTAAGTTGTTTCAAAATTACTATACAAACTGCCTAAAAATTGCTTTTTATTTTCACATTCCTCAGATTGGGAACAAGGGCTAACTTAGCCTCCCTGACTTCTCATCAGGTATCTATTGTCTTGACTCCTATTACTTTCTTGGACCTCATTTTACATCTCTGGCACCATTATCAGTATTGTGTATTAAATTCTCTTCTTTCCCATCCAAGGAAGTCCATGATTAGAGACTGATTTCAATTTTTGCCTTTCACCAAAGTCATCCCCACCTTGCACTGAGAAGATATTTGTTATGGGATGAATTCATATGTTAAGGTCCTAACACCTGATACCTTGTAATGAGACTATATTTGGAGATAAACTCTTTCAAAAGATGATTACGTTAAAATGAAGTCTTCAGCATGGCTTAATCCAATCTTCTTATAACTGGTGTTATAAGAAGAAATTTAGACACTCAGACAGACACCAGGATCATGCAAGCACAGAGGAAAGACCATACGCAAACAGCAAGAAGGTGACCATCTGTAGCCAGAGAAGCAGGCCTCAGAACTGAATCAAACCTTTAGACATCTTCATCTTGGACTTCAAGACCCTAAAACTGTGAGAAATTTTTCATTGTTTAAGTCACCCAGTCTGTGGTATTTTGTTATAGCAGCCCCAAGAATACAATACTTAAATATTTGTTTTGCTGCTAGAACAAATAAAGATTAAGTTCCTGTTGAATCCTGATTCTGTTTCTATATTCTGAAGTGGAACTTCACGATACAGAAGCTGGAATTTCCTTAGAGATCATTGGGTCAAATAAGTGTATTATTTTTGTGAAGATCATGAGATTCCTTTGTAAATTTTACAAAATCCTGAGTTACTTCCTCAGTATAATGAATATGAAAACATATACATAACTTTTGCATAAATTTTATTTCACTAGGAAGTTATTTTCTTCATGTAGACAGTATACTTTTAAAAATACATTATAAGAGAATAATCAGACTTCTGGCCAGGATGGAGGTATAGGTGGACACACTGTGACTCCTCGCACAACAAAAATTAAGGACAAGGATTTAGAAACAAGAAAACAACTGGAACTGCAAGAAAACTGAACTGTACAGAGGTCCAACAACCATTCATCCTGTCCAGTAAGGGGCGGAGTCGCACCAGGAGGAAGCAGAGGCCGGTTGACACAGGCACTCAGGCAGCTGCTGGCGGACCCCAGGCACAAGGCAGCTAGTTGACCAGGCGCTCCCACATTTGAGTGCAGATAATCCAGGTGAAAACTGGGAACAAGACAGAACTCGAAACCCAGGGCCCCAGCACCAGGAAATCAAACCCAAAAACACCAAGACCCCGCTCCCACATACAGCATCACAACCCAGACACTGGGCTGCCCCACCTGGTGAACACCTAAGGCTCCACTCCTCACTATATAACAGCTGTGACCAGACCCCCCCCGCCGAAAAAAAAGGCTCAAACAGAAGAACAGATCAAAGCCCCAGAGCCAATTCATCTAAGCCACCAAGGGATAGCCAACCTAACAGATGCACAAGTTCAAAGCATTGGTGATCGGGATGCTCACAGAATTGGTTGACTTTGGTCGCAAATCAGATGAACAAATGAAGGCTACAATAAGTGAAATGAAGGAAAATGCACAGGAAACCAATAGTGATGGGAGGAAAACTGGGACTCAAATCAATGGAGTGGACCAGAAGGGAGAAACAAACATCCAATCAGAAAAGAATGAAGAAACAAGAATTCAAAAAAATGAGGAGAGGCTTAGGAACCTCCAGGACATCTTGA
>PVKU01013032.1:0-31475 GCA_004027475.1 Anoura caudifer | reverse complement strand
GGCTTTTGTTTTAGGTCTGGTTGTTAATACCTGTGAGTTTGCTGTCTTTTTACTGTTCATATTTTTTATCTTCTTTTTCTTAGATAAGTCCCTTTAACATTTCATATAATAAGGGCTTGGTGATGATGAACTCCTTTAACTTGACCTTATCTTAGAAGCACTTTATCTTCCCTTCCATTCTAAATGACAGCTTTGCTGGATAGAGCAATCTTGGATGTAAGTCCTTGACTTTCATGACTTGGAATACTTCTTTCCAGCCTCTTCTCACCTGTAAGGTCTCTTTTGAGAAATCAGCTGACAGTCTGATGGGAACTCCTTTGTAGGTGACTCTGCCTTTATCCCTTGCTGCTTCTAGAATTCTCTCCTTCACTTTAATCTTGGCTAATGTAATTATGATGTGCCTTGGTGTGTTCCTCCTTGGGTCCAACTTCTTTGGGACTCTCTGAGCTTCCTGGACTTCCTGGAAATCTATTTCTTTTGCCAGATTGGGGAAGTTCTCCTTTATTATTTGTTCAAATAAGTTTTCCACTTGTTGCTCTTCTTCTTCCTTTTCCGGTACCCCTATAATTTGGATGTTGGGATGTTTAAAGATGTCCTTGAAGTTCCTAAGCCTCTCCTCATTTTTTTTTGAATCTTTGTTTCTTCATTCTTTTCTGTTTGGTTGTTTCTTTCTTCCTTCTGGTCCACTCCATTGATTTGAGTCCCAGTTTTCCTCCCATGTCTGTTGGTTCCCTGTGCCTTTTCCTTCATTTCACTTATTGTAGCCTTCATTTGTTCATCTAATTTGTGAGCAAAATCAACCAATTCTGTGAGCATCCTGATCACCAGGGCTTTGAATTGTGCATCTGATAGGTTGGCTATCTCTTTATCGCTTAGATAAATTGGCTCTGGGGCTTTGATCTGTTCTCCTGTTTGAGCCATTTTTGTTTCTGTTTTTTTGTTTTGTTTTGTTTTTTTGTCTAGTCGCAGCTGTTATGTAGTGAGGGGTGGAGCCTTAGGTGTTCCCCAGGGCAGGGCAGCCCAGTTGCTGGGTAGTGACACTGTATGTGGGGGTGGGGTCCTAGAGGAAACAATGGTACTTGCTCTGCTCTCTCTCAGATTCCAGGCCCTTCCACCGCTTCCCTTTCGCCTGGATTATCTGTGTGTGAATGTGGGACCACCTGGTCAGCCAGCCACCTTGTGTGGCCTCGCTGGGTCTGCACAGTTGCCACCCCATGTCTGGAGTCTGCTAGCTGCCACCTGTGTACCTGGGGTCTGCTAGCTGCCACCTGTGCATCTGGGATCTGGTAGCTGCTGCTGCCTGAGTGCCCAGACTACACCTCCACTTTTTCCTGCCGTGACTCCACCCCTCTTACCGGTCTGGATGAATGGTTGTTGGACTTCCATACAGTTCAATTTTCTATGAGTTCTGGTTGTTTTCTTGTTTCTAAATCTTTGCTGTCCTTAATTTTGGTTGTGAGAGGAGGCATAGTGTGTCCACCTACACCTCCATCTTGGCCGGAAGTCACAATAAGATTTTTTTAAAGCAGCAACTTTCAACTTGACTTTTGTCCAAACCAAATAGAACTTAAAATGTAAAAAGTTTTGACATTTGTAAAATGAAAAATCTTTGTATTTTTGTGTAATTCTAAATAGTTCCTCATTCCTAAATCAACAGTTGCTAGTAAAACAATACTAGGTTGCATCATTTTCACTGTTACTGGACAATGCAGCCTGTGTACATTCAACTATTTGTTGACCACTTCTGCACCCACAGGAGTACATTAGACCAACCTCTGTGACTGGCAGCTTTCTGCTAAGACTCACTGCCTTCCTGAGTCATTTTGCATGTGAACGTCATCTTTGACTCTTTCTGGTGGGGATAGAGTGAGGGTTCTATTTGGAAGATGAAAAATAATAATCACTATTTTGTAGTAATCTGGAAAGGAGTTTAGTTTTCTGTTAAATCTTAGTGTTCTGTTGTGAGGGTGATAAAAAGAGAATAGGAAAAGATGGTTTTAACAGGCAGGGAGGTGATCTCAAGAGCCCTGTAGTCAGTGCCACCTACTTGATAACACAATTCTGGGAAAGGAGGTCATTCCTGGTGCCACAGCCAGTAAAAACAAAAAAAAACCAAACAAAAAAAAAAAAAAAAAAAAAAAAAAAAAAAAAAAAAAAAAAAAAAAAAAACAAGGCAAAATGGACAAACAATGAACAGTTTTTGTGTGAGATAGAGGTTGGTGCTAGGCAATATCATGAAGTATAACAGAAAATTTATTGTATATGGCTCTTCACTTTCACTCAGTCTCCCCTTACTTCCAACTCCTTGAATATATGCCACAGAATTTTTAAGTACTACTCTACCATACACAATGGGCACGTCCATTTATTAGAACAAGCCCAGGATCCAATCTGGGGTATTTGAGGGGGAGGCATGGTACGTGGGCTGGAGGTATAGGGAGAGGTCCCTTTCATCTTCAGTTGTGTAGCTTTAAGGAGGTAAGCTAGAGCTGATGGGGGCCATTATTCTGGCCTCTTACGGACAGCCAGTTTGAGTGAATAAAGCAAATAAGGACATTCCAGAAATTTGGATAGGAAGGTGAAAGAGGGGAGAGAGAGAAAAAGGCCATGAGAATGCAAGCAATTGGAAGAGTTAGAGGAGAATGAGACAGTAAGTGGCTGCACTGAATATGTGATGTGCTCCTGAGGCCATTTCCAAGTCTGTTCTGTCTTTGGTTTGGTCAATGAAATCCATCTTTTAATTTAAGAGAGTTCAAATTAGATTTGAAATTAGGTTTGGAAGATGCAGTCAAGAGTCCTGCCTAGAGAAAAAATACAGTAGTCCCCCTTAATGCATGGTTTTACTCTCCTCTGCTTCAGTTACCTGCAGTCAACTGCAGTCCAAAAATATTAAATGGAAAATTCCAGAAATAAACAATTCATAAGTTTTAAGTTGCACATGATTCTGAGTAGTGTGATGAATTCTGAAGCCATTAGCTCCATCCCACCTGTGACGTGAATCATCCCTTTGTCCAACATATCCAGGTTATATATACTCCCCACCCTGGTGGTCACTTAGTAGCCTTCCAGTTTCTGATCCACTGTCATGGTATCACAGTGCCTGTGTTCAAGTAACCCTTGCTTTACTTACTAAAGGCTCCAAAGTAGAAGAATAGTGATGCCTGCTCTTCAGATATGCCCAAAGAGAAGCCATAAAGTGCTTTCTTTAAGAGAGAAGGTGAGCACAGTACAATAAGATATTTTAAAAGAGAGAGACCACATTTACATAGCTTTTATTACATTATATCAGGGGTGTCAAACTCATTTTCACCAGGGGCCACATCAGCCTCATGGTTGCCTTCAAAGGGCCGAATGTAATTTTAGGACTGAATAAATGTAAGTACTCCTTAACCATTAATTGAGAGCTGGGCACTGCCATCGGGTAGAAACAAGGTTCTGGGCCCAATAAAATAAGGTGGAGGTCTGAATTTGGCCCACAGGATGTGTGTTTGCCACCTGTGCAGTATATTATTATAATTATTCCATTTTATTATTAGTTATTGTGAATCTGTTACTGTGCCTAATTTATAAATTAAACATTATGATAGGTATGTATGTATAGAAAAAATAAACATTGTATATATAATGTATATTACAAAATATATTATAAAATGTAAATATAAATCATATATATATATATGGTTTGGCCCTATCTGTGGTTTTAGACATCCACTGGGTGCCTTGGAACATATCCCAGCAGAGAAGGGGGCCTACTATAATGATCTCAAAAGGAATGAAAAAGTCACTGGTGAAATTTCAGATGTTGTAACACTTGGACAGAGGACACTCTGAGCAGGGACCCTTCAGCTTTCCCTCATGACATCCTGATGCTGTTGCTGAAGGAAAAGGTAGCAGTGGCTGGGCACTTTTATTAAATTTGTTACAGTACATTGAATCACATATATTTAAATGCATAATTTGATGAGTTTCAATATATTGATATATCCTTGAAACTATCACCAATTTCAAAATAATGAACTTATCCATCACTTTCAAGTTTTCATGTAACCCTTTGAAATCTTTCCATCCATGTTTTACCTTCCTCCCCCATCCCCTAGCAAATGATGATCTGCTTTCATATACATGGAGCTGTAACTATCTGTATGTACTCTTGTATTATGTATGTATTGTAGGTTAGGTCTGGATTCTTTCACTAAGCATTCTTATTTTGTGATTTATCCTAGGTTTTTTAAAATTGCTGAGAGTATTCCATTGTATGGGTATACCACGATTTGTTTATCCTTTTACCTGTTTAAGGGTATTTGGATTGCTTCTAGATGTGGCTATTAAAAATAGAGCTCCTATGAACATTCATGTACAGATGTTTGTGTAGGTGTATACTTTTACTTCTCTTGAGTATATACAAAGGGATGGGATCTCTAAATTGTATACTAGATAATGTTTAACTTTTCAAGAAATTGCCAATCTATTTTCTTCAGTAATAATATCAATACTTCCCAATAGCAATGTGTAAAAGTTCTAGTTGCTACCCATACACACCAGTGTTTGGTATTGTCTGACTTTAAACTAAATCATTCTAACAGATATGTCTGGTTTTAATTTGCATTTCCTTAATGACTAATGATACTGAGCACTTTTTATGCTTATATGCCATCCTCATATCTTCTTTGATCAATTGTTCAAAGCTTTTACCCATTGAAAAAATTCTCTTGGACTTTTGGTCAAGATGGCAGAGTAGGCAGACATGGCTCACCTCTTCGCACAAGCACATCAAAATTACAACTAAAATGTAGAACAACTATCACTCAGAACCATCAGAAATCAAGTTGAATGGAAGTCTGACAACTACAGAATTAAAGAAGCCACATCCATCCAGACTAGTAAGAGGGGTGCAGATGCAGAATAAGCTGGTTCCTCACCCATGAGCGGGGTGTAAAAATTCTGGAGGGTTACCTTGGGAGTAAGGAATCCCAGCCCCACACCAGGCCCCACAGCCCAGGGTTCCAGTGCCAGGAAGATAAGTCCCCAGAACTTGTGGTTGCAAAAGTCAGTGGGGATTAAGTCAGTGGAAGAAACTTCTGGATCCCCAAGCAGTTCCTCTTAAAGAACGCACACATTGACTCACCTACTCAGACTCACTCCCTCTGAGCTCCAGCATAGGGATGAAGTAGCAACTTGAAAGGCAACAGTGGTATACATGGGGAAACTGAAGTGTCTGGCATCAAGGCAGGCAGAAGCCACTGTCCCTTTTCTAAACCCTCCCCCCACAGAGCCAGAAATCTGGTGCCATATCTGAGACTCCATAAGACTGGCTAACACTGTTTGACTTGCCTTGGAGATCCCCAGAGACTCTACCCCACCCAAATTATGGGTCCACCCAAGCTGTTTTTCCATATGAATGGTTTGTCTTGGCTCCTGTTTAACAACTTCCTAAATCCTATCAAACAAGCAACAGCTGGCTTCAGTGAGCCCCAGACCCAGCACTAGCAGCAACCAGCCTAGATTCATAGCTTGGCTTCATCTGCAAATCTCCAAACCCAGCACAAGTAGCAGCCATCTGAGATTGTTTTACAGCTCAGGCAGGTTGGCTCCAGGCAAAACACAGGTGGGAGCTGTCCTTGGTCTGCAGAACCTGGGAAACCCCAGAGCCAATGCACCCAGTGGACATCTACAGACCACATCGGAGCACCACCACTCCTGCCCCTGCACAGCAGATCCTACATGGAAGGCAGAGGTTGGTAGTCAGTGGTCATAGCCAGACCTTGCAGCTGACGGGCCTGGGTAAATCCCTCCCATTCATCTGCCAACAGCAACCATGTTTCAGCTACAAGAGGAGGATGTACTCAGCCCACACAAAGGGTGCATCTCGAGTACCCAGTTTGGGTGATAAGGGAGGTTATGCCACTGGACCCTACAGGACACCTACCACATTAGGCCGCACTACCAAGACAGAGTCAAAACAGCTCTACTTAATACATAGAAACAAACATAGGGAGGCTGCCAAACTAAGGAGACAAAGAAACATGGCCCAAATGAAAGAACAGGTCAAAATTTCAGAAAAAGGGCTACACAAAGTGGAGATAAGCAATCTATCATATGCAAAGTTCAAAACACTGGTTATACAGATGCTAAAGAAACTTAGTGAGGACCTTAGCAGCATAAAAAAGATCCAGTCAGAAATGAAGGATACACTAATTGAAATAAAGAACAATTTACAGGGTAACAGTAGTAGAGTGGGTGAAGCCAAGAATCAAATCAATAACATGGAACATAAGGAAAGAAAAAACAACCAATCAGAACAATGAGAAGAAAAAAGAATCAAAAAAAAAAAAATGAGGATAGTGTAAGCAGCCTCTGGAACAACTTCAAGAGTTCCAATATTTGCATCATAGGGGTACCAGAAGGAGAAGAGAAAGAGTAAGAAACTGGAAATCTATTTAAAAAAATAATGAAATAAAACTTGCCTAATTTGGTGAAGGAAATACACATGCAAATTCAGGAAGCACAGAGAGTACCGAACAAGTTGGTTGCAAAGCAGCCCACTCCAAGGCACATCATAATTAAAATGCCAAAGTTTAAAGACAGAATCTTACAAGCTGCAAAAGAAAAGCAGTTAGTTACCTACTGGGGAGTTCCCATAAGATTGCTAGCTGATTTTCAGGCTAGGAGGGATTGGCAAGATATATTCAATCAAAGTCATGAAAGCAGGGACTTACAGCCAAGATTGCTCTATGCAGCAAACCTACAATTTAGAATTAAAGGTCAGATAAAGAGCTTCCCAGACAAGAAAAAACTAAAGAAGTTCATCATCACCAAACCACTGTGGTATGAAATGTTAAGGGACTTATTTAGGAAAAAGAAGATCAAACCAATGAACAATAAAATGGCAAAAAAAATTGCAAATCTATCAACAATCAAATCTAAAAAACAAACTAAGCAAACAAGAAGAACAGAGACAGAATTATGGACACAGAGAACATTTTGATGGTTGTCAGATGGGATGAGGGAGTCAGGGAAAGAGTAAAGAGGTGAGAGGATTAAAAATTACAAATAGGTAGCTACAGAATAGTCATAAGGATGTAAAGTACAGTATAGGAAATGGAGTAGCCAAAGAATTTATATGTATGACCCATGAACATGAACAATGATGGAAGGATTACCTGAGGGACTTGGGGTGCTGGGTGGAGGGGAGCAAAGGGGGAAAAATCAGGACAACTGTAATTAGCATAATGAATAAAATATCATTTTAAAAAATTCTCAAAAGAATTGAAAAATAGCTTGACTGAGAATAATTTAAATATTATAAACTTCCCCCATTGTAAATATGCAGATTAATGATTAATAATTTTATACACTTGCGCAATCATCACTACAATCCATTTTTACAACATTCCCATCACATCAGAAAGCTTCCTCTACGCATTTGCAGCTAATCCCCACTCCACCCCAAGCAGCCATGGATCTGTTTTGTTTCTATAGATTTGCCTTTTCTAGAAATTTCATATTAATGGGATAATAAAGCATATAGTCTTTTGTATTGGCCTCTTTTGCTTATCATAAGGTTTTCAAGGTTCATTCATGCTGTTACATGTACCAGTAGTTTGTTCCTTTATATTGCTGAGTTGTATTCCATTATGTGGATATACCACACTTTGTTTATCTAGTCTCCAGTTGTTGAACATATAGATTGTTTCCAGTTCTGACAACTATGCACAATACTACTGTAAACATTCATATACAAGTCTTTTGTGAACATATGTTTTCATTTCTCTTGGGTAGGTACCTAGAAAAAGAATTGTTGGGTTGCATGATAAGTATATATTTAACTTTTTTCTTTTTTTAATATATATTTACTTTTTTAAAAATACCAAAGTATTTCAAAGCAACTCTTCCATCTTACATTCCCAATAGCAACAAATGATGACTCCAGTTTCTCAGTTTCTTTCTATGAGATTCAAGTCAAACAACCCCCATGCTGGTACATATGACAATCCACCCTGGATGGCTGAACCAGGGGTAGGCCTCTGGCCAATCAGGTTTTTGACATGGAAGTTACGCTAATGAGGACTGATGGAAACTTATTGGGAAGTCCTCTCTCTGGGTAAATTTGACATAAAGAGAGAATTAATGAGTTAGTGCAAATAAACAGGGAAGGAAGCAGAGATACAGGGCTGAGTCCTATGTGGGCAGAGCACTAGAGTAGAGCTTGGTGAATTGCTCTAAGAGGAGAGCCATGAGAGAACCAGGTGTGCACCGGAACTTGAGTCTTCTCTCCTCCCCTTCACTTGAACCCTTTCCACTGTGCCCTATGAAGTAACTCCTCATGATCAAAAAGTTCTCCCGTACCCTCACTTTCTTTTTTGACTTATCTTCTGCTTTCTCTAAAACTGACTGTCACTAAGAGTTTCCTCTCAGATTGAGGTGGCTGTGCCATATCAACACTCTTATCTTCCCCATTCCCTTCACCACACCAGTTCCCTTGTGCACCATAAGACTGGATCTCTACTCCTTTGTTCACAAACTTCTGTTCCCATGAAACTCAGATCATTTGACACCCACAGTTCAGTCTTCCTCTCGTCTGACTTCCTTCACATAGGCAACCCACTCAGCCCCCTTGCTTCTGAATTCCTGGGACTCCTCACCTCCAATGCCTGTCTCCTCCATTTCATTCCAGCCACTTCTTCCAAAATCACACTTCAGAACTTGTCATCACTACCACTCCACCTCTGAAATTACTGATTTTAGCATTCCTCTTTATAACAACTTCCTAAACTTCCCATTTGTGTGGTAAAGTACCTTCTCTGCAAATGTTCTTTCACCTCATCAGACTTCTCAAACATTGATAACTATACTCTCTCTTAATCTATCAAACTCCTACTGTCTTCACTTCCTTCTCTCTCAGCTCAGATTCCATGTTCTACTTTAGACACTCATTTTTTATGCACTACAATTTCTCATGCCTTGTTCTTCCATCATGCTCACCTTTAACGAAAAAAAAAAAACAATTTGCAGAACTCCACCATACATCCTCTTCATGTGTATAGCCAGGCAATTGAAGACATAGGTGTCACTATATAGTCATAGTTTCCAAGTTAAACTGGGTTCCCAACACTGCTGGCAACACGTCTCTACCACTGTCTTTAACAACCACTTCAAAGTAATTCTACTGTCGAACCCAGGACCACTATCCAACAATTTGTATCTTCTTACTCTTCAGCATATGACTTCGCTTCCTGTGTCACAGAGAAAGTAGAAGCCTTTAGACACTGAATTGCTGAATCCACCAGATGGAAAGCTCCTCCTCTAAGGTTTTTGCATCCACTTTATTCCTTCTTCTTGCAATGCAGGAGACTGCCTTCCTTCAGTTCCCTGGGCCTCACTCATGGCCACTTCCTCAGGAACTCTTAATTCACCCCATGTCTCACATGTATCTTTGATCTTTAATTTTTTCTCTTTATTGGATTTTCCCAGTCATATTTAAAAATACTTCAGGCTCTTCAATCTTAAAAGAAATCTTCCTCCTTTCATCTCCTTAAACAAACAAACAAAAAAATCAACTCTCACAAAAGTCTCCAGACCCCACATCTTTCAATGGCTGCCCTTTCTCTTCCTTTATCTTCAGAGCCAATGTCTTTAAAGAGTGGTATTGAAGTGTCTATTCTAGCTTCTGTTCCCCACCATATCACTAAAATTGTGTTTACTAAAGTTACTAAGAGACTCTACATGGCTAAATCTAATGTATCCTTGAGGCCTTTTCCTACTTGACCATTTAACCATTTTTTATGTTGTCCACTCCCTCATTCTTCAAACAAATTAGACTGGCCAAAAGGCAGAGTGCAGTCCTGGCCTGGTGGCTCAGTTGGTTGGAGTGTCATCCCGTACACCAAAAGGTTGTGGCTTTGATTCCCAGTCAGAATACATACTGAATTTGCAGGTTTGATCCCCAGTCCAGGCAAATACAGGAGGCAACCAATTGACGTTTCTTTCTCACATCAATATCTGTCTCTGTCTCTGTCTCTGTCTCTGTCTCTGTCTCTCTCTCCCTGCACCAGCCTTCCTCTCCCTCTAAAATTAGTGAGCATATCTTCAGATGAGGATTAAAAAATAAACAGGCAGAGTGCATAGCAAAGAAATGCATTGTAACTGGGGAACTGAAGACCTGGGTTCTAGGCATCTCATCTCTGACACCAGTCTTTCTGTTACCAGGTCACTTACATCTCTGGCTTCAGGTGCCACATTTTTAAATGAAAGAAAAGACTACAAGTATGCCAAAGTGGGGGTGGACCAGATGGCTTCTTGAGGTCTTTTTAGCCCCTGGAATCCACAGTTGCCGATTTTGAGTCACACTTGAATTAGCAGTCACATCTGTATGCATGATGCTGCATTCCCATCTTTGAAGTGAGGCATTTTCTCTTACTGCCTAAATTACTCTAGGTTATAATTCACCTTTGGAGGCAATATTAACTCTTTCAGTTCTCCAGTACGCTCTTTAATAATGACTGCATTTTCTTGAGAGGAATAACTAGTCAACTGAAATATCAACTTGACTCCTTTGGCATTTTGAGAATTCCAAGCTATTTAAATTCATAGAAATATGGATTTGTTCACTGGTCAAAGCACTAAGCAATAACATTTTCTGTCCCAAAGACTTAGCATTGTCAAGAAGGTATATGCAATGTGTGCACTGGGCTCAGTACTGTGGCCTCAACTTTTTCACGGTTAGGACAGAAAAAGCCTTGTTGAAAAGCTTTGAAGGGAAAAAAGCGGTATAAGTGTAAAAAAAAAAAAGGAAAAAACTTTAGACAACATAATGTGGTGTGGTGGAAAAAGAATGGGCCTAGCGCTAGAGCTGGATTTAGACTTGGTCCAAGCACCGGTTTACTATGTGAAGCTAGGCAAGCCACCCCCAACTTGTTCATCTGTGAAATAGAAGAGTAATATATTTATTGGGCCTCCCAGCATGACTGAGAATCAAATGAGCCAAACAATAGAAAATATGCTAAAAAGTCGAAAGTGTTTTATAACTCAAGACACTTACTAACACAGAAGCAATGTCCTAGTAAGAAAAGCCTGTTGGAGTAAGGAATCTCTGAATCTCTTTATAGTAGATAGGATTTAGATTAATACTTCAGTATACCCAGAATATTGATTTGTTGCAGGGAGTTTAGGCAAGGAGAAGCAAGTGAGAATTGCTGGTTCTAATCTTCTCTATGAATGTTGATTGTTTACCTTACAAAAGTTGAGATAACTTGAAGGAGATGACTCTTGACTTTTCAGCCATCAAGATTTCATTTTACAATTTTTTTTCAAAAGAATTATTGCTTTAAGAAAGAAAGAAAGAAAGAAAGAAAGAAAGAAAGAAAGAAAGAAAGAAAGAAAGAAAAGAGACTGGCCAGAAAGAAATACGTCTTAATGGAGCAAAAAAGATGTAATTCAGACTTGTATATATGTATGGTATAAATGTGAAATAATTTTATACCTCTGGATGATATTGCTAAAATTAATATAAAGGAAAGTGCTTATAAGGATTAGGTGTTCTAAATTTCTTAGAAATATAGAAACTAACTGAAATGTTTTTCAAATTCATGTGATCTGAGAATAATACTTAGTAAGTAAAATCTAGCTTAAGGTTTTGGTGTAAGTAAAACAGACATATCTTTATTTTATCTGGGTTTTACAAAAGTAAATCCATCTTCATAATTAATTTTTAGTCTATGAAAAATGATTTTAGAGGTTATAAATTTTGAAAAAAATTTATTTTATTTTAGAGAGAGGGGAAGGGAGGGAGAAATAGAGGGAGAGAAACATCTATGTAAGAAGGAAACACTGATTGGTTACCTTCTGCCTTCTGCAAGCATCCCAAGGGGAGCAGAGCACAGAGTCTGCAGTCCAGGCAAGTGCCCTGCCAGGGAATCAAACCAGGGACTTTTAAATTTGCAGGCCAATGCCCAACCAAGCCACACCAGCCAGGGCTCTGGAGGTAATAAAATGCCCAAGCTAAATAATGCTAATTAATTACTTCTTAGTTTTCATTAGACATTGAGACTTTAAGGGTTAAAACATCATTATATGTAGGAATAACTTTGGGATGTTTCAGAAGGGCTGCTGGAACACCTTGAAAGATTTGAAATTGCATGGCAAGCATCATAAAATAAGTGATGAAAATTCCTAGGGTAAATTGTATGGGTAAACAATGGTTGTAAATTAAACAGATAGGGTGGGCTATGGAAAATGCATGATAGCCACATGGTTCTTCCAGTTCCTTGGCCTCCTATTTCTTTTCAGGTTTTGCATTCCCCCATGCATCACAGTGTATTTAAGCTGGGCTTAGATGAAGAAATTTATGAGCTGACATTAAAAAAAAAGGAAACAATTCAGACTTGTTAATTCCTTTAAAATTTTAATGATTGAGAAGATGGGCCTGTGTCTCACTGATGTGTGTAGGAGAATAGGTCTTTCCCCCTTTCCTTAAGTTTCTGCCCCTAAAAAACACTATGTAAAACAGGGGTAGAAGATCTCCCCTGCGTATCTGATTTTCATTTATCTGAAAGATATTAGTGGGGAAGTTGACCCACATACATCACAGTGTGTGAATTTAGCTACTTCCTTTTCACATTATTGTCACTCCACATATAATCCTACACAAGGTATGGTTGTACTACCAAAGAACACTTAATAGTTAGACAGGTCATTTTATCCATAGAAATTTACCTTTCTTTCTCTACTATTCCTAATTTGAATTATGGCCACCTAAAGGAATTTTTTAAAAATATCCCCCACCACTATTTTTAATATGAACTTGCTGTTCCACAGACCATTAAAGATCTGCTGTGCACAGTGGTCGTGTGCAAAAATTATTAAATGACTTTATGGGTCATCTGTATTTTATCCAATTGAAAAAATAAAATTTGGTCTCAAGAATTAGGGTGTTTTGGCATTTCAGAGTATCAGGAAGGAATCTCTATAAATGCATGGATATTTTACTGTGCTTACATATGTCTACAAGATTCTTACTTAGGCACAATAGAGTCCACTACATCTGGTTTAAGCAAAAAGAGGTCTATTAAGAATTATCAGCTCACTAACAGAAATCTCTAGGACAGCCAAAGAGGCAACTATTTTAGCAAAAGCTCTCTGACAGCCAAAGCCTGCTCTCTGGAACTGTCCACTCCAGAGGATATTAGTGGGGAACCAGGCCCGCTACAATCAGCACTCCTCTTGTCTGCTGTTCTTGAATTTCAGTGGAGAAGAAACACAAAACAGCTTTAAATTTTTGAGTGGACATGGGAAATAAGGTGGTTACACTTCATGAATATGGAAATATTTGAAATTATCCTGGATGTGTTCTCCCCCTGCCCTCGTTCACGGCCGTGTTTCCCAAACATGCACCGCTCTCCTCTGCCAACATTCAAGGTGGTTTAGGTGGTGCAAGGCTGGGACATTATGTCACACTGAGCCCATGTTGCAAAAGGTATTCCCTTTCCAATAATCTCTAGATTCTAATTGTATTGCAAGAAAGTTTTGGATTTATGCTATTACTTTTTAACACGTTTCTAGCCCTTGTTAATATTCTTTACCGACAAGCAACAACAAACATACCTCACTGAGGCTGAAAACCTTCAGCAGGCAGGCAATGGAATTGAGTTCAATTTTAATAATACTGTTTGGTGTTATTGTATTTATTTTTATAATTCCCTTTTATTTATTGCACCATGCTGGTTTTGTATTTGTAGGTATAGTATTTCCTTTAAACTAAAACAAATTTCCAAATAAAAAAAGTTAGTCAACAAAGAAAATATTAAATACATAACACATGTATTTAATATTAATGGAGAGGACTAATGACTAAAATTTCAGAAACAGGTTTATAGAATGTTTCTGACACTACATATGCATATTAACTTTTCCTCAATATGTCCTCAAATTTTAACAATCCCATATCATAGCATGATGGTTTGATATTAGGTAGAACTTGCCCCAAATCCTAGTCCTTCTACTGTTTAGCTTTGTACCTTGGAGCAAGTTATTTAACCTGAGTTTTTTATCTGTAAAATGGAGGTAACATTAACTTACAGAATAGAGTGGATTACAGGTGTGATGAATGTAGACTGCCTCACTCTGTCCAGCACAAAACGTAGGTTCAAAAACTTATAGTTATTATTGTCACAAAGGGTAGATATTAGGTCTTATTTTACCAGGGAGAAAATTCAAACTCAGAAGTTATGTGACTAGGATAAAGTTAAGTATTACCTACTCTGGGTGCAATCATTTCTTGAGGACTGATTTAAATTTCCAAATCCATGTTTCATCACATTCTGGATGAAAGAGTAGCTAAGAAGGTATATGCAAAGACTGACTCCATTGCTGACTCAGTGCAGCATTTTATTTTACTATGTTGTTAGTTGCCTTACAAAGATTAACATCAGTACTGAGATGCTTTGTGTGTAAACTTGATTCTTGAGAGATCCTTTTCAATTTGCTTTCTTCCATGACTACAGAGTATAGTTATCATTCACCTAAGTGCAGTTGGTGACAAGAGGGACTGAATGGGAGAGTGCAACAATGAAAATTAATCTTGACTACTAGAAAACAAAAACTAAGTAGGGAAGATTTCCTTTTTTTCCCCTTCAGTAGTGGATTCAGAGAAGCACTGTTTTTAGGAGCATTGGTTTTGGAGCTATTATGCACATAGGTGTGAAGAGACTAAACATCAGGCCTGAGGACGACAGGAAGAACAACCTTACCCGGCATTATTACTATCTCACAAGGCTGCCTCATGGCACAGCCTCTCTGATCAGGCTGAACTGGTGCATGACATTGAGCTCACTTTCTCCTAACAACGCAGAGCTGACAATCTCTAAGTGTGAAGTTACGCTCTTTATTTCTGGTATTTCTGCAACAATAATTTTTTTTTTTTTAAATAAAAACCTCAGAACAGCCTTGGCTGGTGTGGCTCAGTGGATTGAGTGCAGGCCTGTGAACCAAAGAGCTGCTGGTTCAATTCCCAGTCAGGGTACTTGCCTGGTTGTGGGCAAAGTCCCCAGTAGGGGGCGTGCAAGAGGCAACCACACATTGATGTTTCTCTCCCTCTTTTTGTCCCTTCACCTCTCTAAAAATAACTAAAAAAACCCCACAAAGTTAAAAAAATAAAAAATATTTTAAAAACCTCGTAACAGATTTAAGATCAGAGTATACATCGGGGCGGGGGGTGGAGATGAGGGGAGAGCTTTAAAATCCTGACAGTACATATGCAGTCTCAGGTACTGCCACCCTCTCCTTCTCACAAAGGTAGTCAAGGTGATCTGGACTACATCTACTCAATAATTGCATTCACTTCCTTCCCTAAGGATTTATGTTATTTATCACCATGTATATATAAAGCGAACTTTTTAGTTGATGGGTTTTTCTTAACCCTTAAACTGAAGTTGTGATTGTACTTGTATCTCATTCTTATTGAGCAATTCAATAGTAATCCAGAGCATTCTTATCACAGAGGCAATTGTACAGTTGTATGAAAGTATTGGTCATGACAGTTCCATGTGGAAGTACATAAAGGTGAAAGTTTGAAAGTCACAAAGTATCATCAGTGTAAGTACTTGCAACGATCTCTGAAGGCAAAAGATCCAACCCATTTTACATGAATTTTTGGCCAACATATCTGTACTTTCCAGACTGGCTTTCATGTAATTTGTGATTTGATTTCTTGACAAATTAGACATGTAAACAGGAAATTATCTTTATAAAAACCAGTGGTGATGTATTTGTTCAAAACTGCCTGAGATTACTTACAAAGTAAGATGTTTATGAGAAACACATGATTCGGGTAGAGGGCTAGGATTCCTATAAAATGGTTAATGTACTAAAGATGCCAGGACGTTTGATAAAAGCAGAGGTTTCAAAGTACAGAGTGAGGTGAAATGGCAAGTTGCCCAGGAGAGATGGAACAGGTTCATAGAGATGTTTGTTGCAAGCATCTTGATTTGTGGCAAACTCCTTTGCCTCAAGAAGTTGCTGACAGCTGGGGGAGGAGAGAGAGTTGATGTTGTACTTGCGTCTAGCGCTGATCCAGACAAAACAGCAATCAGAAGCCAGGGGCTGACATTGAGTCATTAAAGATCCCAGCCGTTTGTACAGTGCACCTACCTGACACTCAGAACATTTCAAAGAAAGCAGAATTTCAATTTCCTAAGCAAGGAAATAGAAAACTGCAGTGACTGAATGGTTTCATCTAAGCTTAGATTGAAGCTGTAATGGCACTAAAATAGAATGGATTCAATAATAAATCTTGGCAATATAACTGTGATCTATGGAGTAGTAAATTTTTCAAGTTCATTTGCTTTGCCTCCTTTTAAACAGGATACAAGTGTACTATGTATGCATATACAATGATGCCATTATATTGTGGCAGTAGTGGAAGAAATGGCTACGGCATGATTAATTGTAGAACAGAATTACTTGACAGCAGAGCTGTCAAATATCAAAACACTTGCCAGGTTTTTAAATCAGACAAGTTGAGGAATGTATATTGTTGCTATAACTGAAATCAACCCAGAGTTTGAGTAAAAATTAACTCTTCAGAGTGCCTTCCCCCTTATCAGCACAATGTCAGACAACAACAACAACAAAACCTTCCATAGGAAGGCATTCAAGACTGATGACTGATAAATAAATAAAGAAGTGAATTTTTAAGGCTTTTTGAAGTTTGCAAAGACCTTCTGTGCACATTATTTTGTTTAATTCTCATAGCAACACTATGACATTGATCAGGTAAACATTCAGTTCCATTTTCACCGATTTCTACTCTGGGCCAGGTTTTATACTAGACACTTAAGATAAAGATACATTAGATGGCTTCCCTGTAGCCAAGAAATTTAACAAATGAGGAAACTGACTCACAGAGACAGAAATGTTCTAGTAAGTTTTTATTCTAGAGTCCCAAAATCTACATCTTTGGACCCAAAGTCTGATGCTTTTATCCTTTTACTGTGTGCCTCTAAACAGAATGAGGTCAAATTAGTCAAGAAACATTTTTGTTGAAAGCTGGTTTCCAAAGCACTTTAAATTTCATACTGTAAGACCAGCTTAGCAGATAACTCAAAGATCAACTGCCTATTAAAGCAAATGTTTTACATCACAATTATACGTCCTTTAGGAGCAGTGCTGAATAAACTCGCATTAAAACAAAGTGAACTGTTCAGCTTCAACATGTAGAGTTTGGATGACATCACTCCTAGCCTTATAAAAAGATAAAAGTTGGACAAACTGAAAATCCATGACTTTTCTGGAACCTATCAGAGAACTAAGTTTGCAGAGTAAAAAGTCAGTCCAAAATCTGAAGAGGTGCATCCAGAAAGACATTGCTTACCTGAAATGGAAGTCATTAGGGCCATAAACGGGTAGGAATCCTTATAGTAACTTTCTCGAATTGCTAGAGGCTGGATGCAGACCATCTGAGACTTAAAAACGCTTGGGAGCTCAACCTTAAAGGTTGAGGTGAGCCACATTTTCATGGTTTTATCCTCAGGAGTCCTGCTAGGTACTCCCTGTGAAAACTGGAGAAAAATCCCTTTGTGTTTTGGGCAGGGATCGGGTAAATATAATCAATTTGAAATAGACCCAGGGAAAAACAAACACATATGTCATGTTCATAGTATATATCCTTGGTATGGTGTCATGAGAAGGGTACTTTTCCTCTGGGCTCTTCTTCTCCAAAACCCATAACCCCACTCTAATCATGAGAAAAACATTGGGCAAACCCCAATTGAGAGACGCCTAAAAATAGCTGACCAGTACTTTTCAAAACTGTCAAAGTCATCAAATACAAAGAATGTCTGAGACAGAAAAGTACAAGAACCATATGATTTAACTCATATGTCAGATATAAAAAGAAAGCAACAAACGAACAACACAAACGAACAAAAAACCCCTATTGACCCAAAGATACCATAATTATCAGAGGGAAGGAGGGAGGGGGAAGTTTGAAGAGGGTAAAGGAGGTCAAGTACTTGGTGACAGAAAGAGACTAGACCTTGGTTGGTGAGGACACAATGCAATATATATTGTAGATTATGTGTTACAGAATTGTATTGTTGTGACTTATATAATCTTATTCATGAATGTCACCCCAATAAATTTAATTAAATAATTTTTTAAAAAATATCTAAAAACTGTCATAATCAAGAGGAGCCTAAGAAAACATGATGACTAAATGTTATGTGGTATTCTGGATGGGATCTTTGAACACAAAACCATACTGGGTAAAAATGAAGGAAATGTGAATAAAATATGGACTTTAGTTAACAATAATGTATCAATATTGGTTCATTTACTATAGTGAATGTATTTAGTAATGATGGGAGAAATTAGGTGTGAGGTACACGGAAACTTTCAGTACTATCTTATCCACTTTTCTGATAATCTAAAACTATTTAAAAAACAGTGGGGGGAAACGTAAAGAAACAGAATGAACTGGGTTTTGAGATAACTTCTTTAGGTCCTTGGGAAATATCTATCTTGGGAAGTAGAATTGCTTATGGCCAATAGTAGAGTTCTATGCCTTGGAAGTTCTCCTTCTTTGACTCCTGTTTTGGATAAGACACCCAAGGAGTTTTGGGGGAGAAAGCGGTCTCACACTTAGTCACCCAGCTTGATGAATCACCCCTTGATATCCTGGAGTGGCATTTTTGATTTAGAAAACAATTACTGGAAATAAAATATATCACAAAAGAAACCAACTTCTCCCCTCTTGCATAGAATGTAAACTCAAGTCCAACTCCCTCACTTTATAGATGAGGAAACTGAGCCCCAGGAAAGGATACAACTATGTTGGATTCAGGATTAGAATTCAGTTTCCTATAGTTGCCAATGTTTTATTATGAAAAATCTCAAAGATAGATTTAAAAATTGGTACAATGAGTATTCTATATCCACAATTGGATTCAATGATCAATATTTCATATTTGTTTCACATATATGACCACTTAAATGTAATTTTTGTATCTTGTGCACTTCATTTCTCAGTATTAGAACACATATATCCTATGAATAAGGATACTCCTCTATATATATACAACACCATTATATCAACAGTCCATTTCTTAATTTTTGTTTGTGTCTCCAAATGTCTATTACAGATCCTCCGTCAGGATTCAATCAAGATAGCTCAGCACATTTGGTTTTTTCTTTATAATCTCTTTTCATCTGGAACATTCCCCAGACATTTTTTTTTTTCATGATACTGACTTTTTTGTGAAATGCCTCACGTTCTGAAATTGCCTGATTATTTCCTCTTCATGTTATTTGATTTTTTTTCTTTCTCCACTATATTTTCTGTGAAGGAATTCAAGTTCAAAGGCTTGAGCAGATTCAAATAAAACCATTTTGGTGAAAATACTTGGTAGCTGATGCTGTGTCCTTCATGTTGCCTCATAAGAAGGCTCATGTCAGGCTGTCCCCCTACGAGTGAAGCAGTTTGATGACTGGGTTAAAGTAGTGACCTCCAGCTCTCCCCAGTGTAAAGATGCAATGTTTTTCTATCTTACTAGCAAGTAATCTGTGGGGTACTGCTTTGGAACTAAGTACATATCCTGTTTCTCAACAAACTGACACCTAACAATTTTAACATCCACTGATGTTGGTTGCCTGAGTCAATTATTTTATTGCAAGTTGCAAAATGGTGATTTTTCTAGTTCTCTTTCATTCCTTTTACATATGTTTGATGAGATTCTTCTGTGAGGAGGAGGGGTAAATTACTATTATTCCTTTAAAAAAGAGCATGGCAAATGCTTAATTCATTTTCATTAGTTAAATTTTTCAGAGTAATGAATTGATGTAAGATTACACAAAAATGGTCAGGCAGTTAAAAAATTTAAACTTTCTATTCCTTTCTTTCTTCCCTCTATCCCTCCTCTTTCTCCTCCTTCTCCCCTCTTCCAGTTTTACCAGGAAGGCATTAATTATTCTTTACATTCATTACTCTTTCTTATGTAAGTAACAACCAATGACTAGTCCCCCAGTGATCAAAATTTGGCCAGTGAAAGTTTCTTCTATTGTCATATTATCCTGTCCCCACTAGTATGTTAGATTCTCTTTATTTCCTATTTCCCAGGATCTCTTTATACAGTCATAACTTGATACTTGTCGTGGTCGGAACTCGTCAAACCTTGTACTCATTGTATTTTTGACAAGAAAAAAGAGTGTCAGCACTTAGTGCTTGCTCGGGACTCATCATGTTGGCTAAAACTTGTATGTGTCATGACACCATCCGGCAAGAGAAAATGCTTCGTCCCTTCTCACTTGCTCAGTGCTGTTGGTCTTGGCACTTGTCAAGGTACCACCTATCTTGCCTCTGACTTCTTTTTCCAAGGCCTTGGTTACTTTTTGTAAGAAGTGCTGTTTAGAAACTGAAGTCTGGACACGAATATAATAATACTCTGGGGTTCTTTCTGTGAGTGAACAGAAATATTTTTAATAAAAGGGTTTATTTGGAGATGACCAAAGTATACCTATATAGGCTCAGCACATAGTAGA
Source organism: Anoura caudifer (assembly GCA_004027475.1). Lineage (NCBI taxonomy): Eukaryota > Metazoa > Chordata > Mammalia > Chiroptera > Phyllostomidae > Anoura > Anoura caudifer. The sequence goes on along the minus strand of PVKU01013032.1, from coordinate 10,946 downwards.
CAACACATTGTGGTGTAGTTGGTTTTATTATTATTTTTCAAATGAGATAATAAAGTTCAGAGAAGATAGCTTGCTTTAGCTTACATAGCTCATAGATGACCAAGCTGGGATTTGAACCCAGGCCTTCTGCTATAGTATCTACAGAGGATAATTCTATCACATTTATATCCACCAGGCACCCTTATATGCTTTTGAATGTCCATATTATGATCCAATCCCCAAGTCAGAAGCCAGAATTCATGTTTTCATTCTCCCTTCCAGCTAGAGTGCAGGTACTGCTATATAGATGCATGAGCTAAGTTCTCAATTTGATGAACAATGTGAATCTGCAGGCACTGCGCAGATGCATTTTAGTGGTAGTGAAGGCATCTGGTTTGGGTGACTTCAGGGAATAGTTTCTGGCCTCCAATATCCAGCATCCACAGTACAGCAGTGTGGTCCCCCAGTGGTAGATGCAGTGGGGCCTTGGCTAGAGCAATCTTTCCATGTGGTTTGGCCACCATTTCTGGTTGTATTCTCCAAGCCTGAATGCTGCACACCTGGAGTTTCAGTGAGTTTTAATAAATTATTTTTTTTCTGTTTAAGCTAGTTAAAGTGAATTCTGCTGTTTACAGTTAAAAACCTTGACTGATGCATTTTGCCAGTTCCCCCAAACCATGTACTATGGCAGACTGGTGAAAATAGGCAACAGGCATGTCATGAACTTGGCTTGTTTCTGAACCACTTTGCCTCTCATGATCCAGCTGCCCCACTCTACGTCCGCTCACCTTGTTCTTTGCCTTATAGTCTCTCCTTCATATTCAAGCTTAGACCTAACTCTTGACCTGCCTTTATAAATAACAGAGAGTGAGGGAAGAGGGATGACAATACAGCTACAACAAGGAAGAAGATGCCAGACGCTAGCAGGAAGTCAGTGTTGCTCACACAGCGGAGACCAAGATAGTGCAGGGCCTGGGTGAAGATGCTCTCATTTGAACGCTGTTTACCACTTACTTCTACACATGCCCTTTCTAAATATTCCCAACAAGTTGTTGGGTAGTTTTTAAGATAATCATTTTAGGGTTAAACAACAGATTAAAGGAGAAATTATTTAGTCATTTCTTTTAATATAGAAACGGCATGATTCAATTTGTTGTTGAGCAAATACTTTGGCAGCAGTAAGGATAATGGGGAGGCATCCAGTTAGAAGGCTGTTGCAAAGCTCCAGGGAAGAAGTGACTAACTCTAATGAGCTCCCAGCCTGTAATTTCCTTTCTCCTGAATTCAGATGCACCTTTTATAAAACTAATGATTTTTGCTACACTGGCCCTACAACTTCAGATCATTAGTCAACACATGTTTTAGGCATATCCCTATCTTACTGTGCTCTAGTCATCTCCAACTAATGTTGCTGCGGGTGACTTCACCACCTCCTCTTGTGCTGGTGATAGAATCCATGCTCATTTCAGCTAATGGCTGCATGCCATGGCCATGTCATTCATTCAACAAGTGCATATTAACGCATTTTGCCTACCATGTACCAGGTGCTGGGAAAAGGGTTGTAAACAAAACCAGAATAGTCCATGCCTGCCCTCATAGACAAGGAATTTTGATGCAATGCTATTGTTTCCCTGGTGATAAGAATCACATGTTAGACATGAATTCCTAAGTCCCATCTTAGGCTCACTGAATCTGAATCTCTAGGGAGCCAGAGTGTTTAATAAATGTCTTGGGTAAGTCTCATCATCAGGGAAGTTTGTGTGTGTTAGACAAAGTGCAAAGTGCAGTGAGAGCTCTTAAAAGAGGAATGTATCCTGATTGGTATGGCTCAGTGAGTTGGGTGCCATTCTGTATACGGAAGGGTCAGTAGTTCGATTCCTGGCTAGGGCACATGCCTGGGTTATGGGCCCTGGTTGGGGGCATGCAGGGAGCAGCTGATAGAAGTTTCTCTCACACATTGATGTTTCCCTCCTTCTCTTTCTCCCTCATTTCCCCCCCTCTCTAAAAATAAATTAAATAAATAAATTAATTAATGTATTTATTTATTTATTTATGTGTCAGGAATTTATGTGTCAGGAATGTGACACACTTTCAGATCAGAGACACTTTTCTGAAGAAAGTGGCAGCTAACCTGAGACCTGATGATAAGGATGTATGTGTCAGTCAGGTGAAGAAGTAGGGGGAGGGGAGAAAGTTTCTGAGCCCTTGTTTCAGTCTTTTGGCTGTACACCAGAGGGCAGGGGCCCATCTGGATAGACTGTTTGGAGCTCCCTCCATTGCAAACAAATGGACACTAAGCTATAATGGAAAGGGGCAGTATTCCTATTATCCCAAATACACTTGGAGTTAAAAATAATAACTTTCTTTTGAATGATAGTAGATGCAAACACAAAGCCATGAAGATCCACCTGGATTTGGCAGGAGGTCATCCCTTAATAGTCATGCTGGAATTAGGAGAGGAGGCGCCTACTCTTACTTGGAGACACAGATACTGTCCAAGGACACTCTACCCTGCTGACGTGTGCACTTTTCAAGAATTGGGACTGCATCTTGTTCACAGTTTTATTCCAGGTGACTGGCAGCTCCATAAATATCAGTTCAATGGACAGGTGAGCTAACTGAATACGACTTGCATTTCTATATGAAACACTTCATTGGGCATAGCTTCAGTCTGTTTTCCTGAACTTCTCCCCACCAGGTGTGTTGACTCTGTGCTTCGGCACCAAGCTTCTCTCTCATGCTGTCTCTGTAAGCTGAGAAAATGGTATAGGAAGTGTCCTTATTAAAATGTGGCACTGTCCTCAAACTACCAAAGTTCATGAGAAACTTCCCAGTATATCTAGATCCTGCCCTCACTTGCTGTGAGTCCTGAAGTGAAACAACGTGAGCCTCCGTGCAACCCAGGGCTAGTGATCCCAGATGACCTGCCAGCATTCTTACGTACGTACACTTGGAAAATATGACCTACTTAGGTCCAGGTGAAAATCTTTGGAGCTCTAAATCGAGAAAATATTTGGTATCCCATCTACTCATATTTAAATAAAAATAAAAATAACACACTATAAACAAATGCAATGAATTTCTGATTTTTATCACAACTTTTAATAATATTTTCTGTTTTTTTAAGATTTTATTTATTTATTTTTTGGAGAAAAGAAAGGAAGGAGAGAGGGAGAGAAACATCAATGTGTGGTTGCCTCCTGCTCATCCCCTACTGGAGACCTGGCCTGCAACGTAGGCATGTGCCCTAGACTGGGAGTCAAACTGGCAACCCTTTGGTTTGCAGGCCAGCACTCAATCCACTGAGCCACACAAGCCAGGGCTATTTTCTGTTTTTTAATTGTGGTAAAATACACATCACATAAAATTTACCCTCTTAAGCACTTTTAAGTATACAGTTCTGCAACATGAAGTTTATTCCCATTGGTGTGCAACCATAACCACCATCTGTCTTCAGAACTTTTTTATTTTCCCAACTGAAATTCTCTATCCATGAAACATTCCCTGTTCTCCCTTCTCTCCAGCCCATCGTAACCACTGTTTTGCTTTTTGTTTGTATGATTGATTGACTGCCCTAGGTATTTCATATAAATAGAATCATATCGTATTTTTCCTGTTCTGACTGGCTTATTTCAATTAGTATAATGTCTTCAAGTTTTATTCATGTTGTAATATGTATCAGAATTACCTTCCTTTTTAAGACTGAATAACAGTAATATACAATTGCGTATAATAATTATATATATATATATAGTTTATCCATTCATCCTTTGATAGACATTTGGGTTATTTCCAACTTTGGAATATTATGAATAATAATGCTTCTATGAATAGAGGTATACAAATATCAGTTTCAGTCTCTGCTTCCAATACTTTTGGGTATAAACCCAGAGCTGAAATTGCTGGCTATTATGATAATTCTATGTTTGTTTGGGTTTTTCTTTTGAGAAACCAGTATATAACTTCCCACAGCAGCTGCACCATTTTACATTCTCATAAGCAGAGTACAAGAATTCAAATTTCTCCACAGTCCAACTAACACTTCTTATTTTCTGTTTTTTTCATAATAGCCATACTAATGGTTGTGAAATGGTATCTTGTATGAATGTGTGTGTTTAATAAATTTTATTTTTACAGCACTTTTTGAGTCAGAGCAAAATTGAGCAGTGAGCATGGAATCCCATACATCCATCCCCTGCCCCACACGTGCACAGTCTCTTTCACCATTAGCATCCCTCACTAAGGGTACTTTTGTTATTATTGATCAACCTACATTGACACATCAGTGTCACCCAAGTTCATAGTTAATTTTAAGTTTCACTTTTAGAGCTGTATATTCTATGGTTTTGACAATTGTATGACATGTATTCACACCATAGTATGTAATGCATAATATACGGAAAGTATATAGAATGAAATACAAAATAGTTTTACTACCCTAAAAATCCTCTGTGCTCTGCCCATTCCTCCTCACGAACACCTGGTAACCACTGATCATTTTATTGTGTCCATAGTTTTGCCTTTTCCAGAATGTCATATAATTGGAATTATACCATGTGTAATCTTTTCAGATTGGCCTCTTCTGCTTAGTAATATGAATTTAAGTTTTCATGCCTTTTTATGGCTTGATAGCTCATTTCTTTTTAGTGCTGAATAATATTCTATCATCTGAATGTGCTACAGTTTATCAATTCACTTACTAAAGAACATATTGATTGCCTCCAAATTTTCACAGTTATGAATAAAGTTCCTATAAACATCCATGTGCAGGTTTTATATGGACTTAAGTTTTCAATTCTTTCGAGCAAATACCAAGCAGCATAATTGCTAGATTGTATGGCATGAATATGTTTAATTTTGTAAGAAACTGCCAAACTGTCTTCTGAAGAGCCTGCACCATTTTGTGTTTGCACCAGAAATGAATGAGAGTTCCTGTTGCTCCACATTCTCATCAGTAATTTGTGTTGTCAGTGTTTCAAATTCTCGCCTTTAGAATGGGAGTGTAGTGGTGCTTCATTGTTTTAAGTTGCAATCCTCTAATGATATATAATGTTGTGCATCTTCTCATATGCTTTTTTGATATATAACTTCTTTGGTGAGGTATCTGTTGAGGTACTTCTCTCTTTAAATTGAGTTGTTAGTTTTCTTATTGTTGAGTTTAAATGTTCTTATATATTTTAGATAACAGTGTTTTATTGGATATATCTTTTGCAAATATATTCTCCCAGTGTTTTCCTTGTCTTCTAATTCTCTGACAGTCTTTTGGAGAGCAGATGTTTTTAATTTTAATGTGCCCAGCTTATCAATTTTTTACGGCTCATTCTTTTGGTGTTATATCTAAAAAATCATCATTATACCCAAGTCATCTAGATATTCTCATCTGTTATCTTCTAGGAATTTTATTATTTTGCATTTAATATTTAGATCACTGACCCATTTTGAGTTGGCTTTTGTGAAGGGCGTAAAGTCTGCATTTAGATTTCATATTTTTTTTGCATGTGAAAATCCAGTTGTTTCAGCACCATTTGTTGAAAAGACTACATTTTCTCCATTAAATTGATTTTGCCCCTTTGTCAAAGATCAGTTGACCATATTTGTGTACACCTAATTCCTGGCTTTCTATTCTGACCCATTCATCTATTTGTCTATTTTTTCACTAGTACAACACTGTATTGATCACTATAGCTTTATAGTTTTGAAGTCAGATAGTGCCAGTCCTTCAACTTTGTTCTTTCCTCCAATATTGTCTTGGGTATTGTGGTGTTTTTGCTTCTCCATATAAACTTTAGGTTCAATTTGTAAATATCAGCAAAATAACTTCTTAGTATTTTGATTGGGATTATGTTGAATTTATAGGTTAAATTGAGAAAGATTGATAGTTTGACAGTATTGAGTCTTCCTATCCATAAACATGAAATATCTCTTCTTTTAGTTATTCTTTGATTTCATACATCAGAGTTTTGTAGTTTTCCTTATGCAGATCTTATACATATTTTTTTTTAGATTTATACCTAAGTATTTCAGTTTTGAGTGTTAAATGCAAAAGGTATTCTGTTTGTAATTTCAAATTCCACTTGTTCATTGCTGGTTATGGGAAAGAAATGAACTTTTGAATTTAACCCTGTAACCTGCAACCTTGCTACAATCTTTTGTTAGTTCCAGGAGGTTTTATTTTATTGACTCCTTCAGATTTTCCATATAGACAACCATGTTACCTGTGAACAAAGACTATTTTATTTCTTCCTTCCAAATCTATGTACTTTTCACTTCCTTGTCTTGTCTTTTTGAATCAGCAAGGATTTCCAGTACAAGGATGAAAAGGATTGATGAGGTAGGGCATCCTTACCTCATACTGATCTTAATAGAAAAGCTCAAATTTCTTGCCATTAAGAGTGCTGTTAGCTATAGGATTTTTTGTCAATATTCTTTGTCAAATTGATGAGGTTCCATTTTATTTCTAGTTTACTGAGAAGTTTTTTCATCAGTGGGTCTTGAATTTTGTCAAATGCTTTTCTGCATCTATTAATATAATTGTTATGTTTTCTTTGTTAGCATATCAGTGTGATGGATTAATTTTTTAATTGATTTTTGAATGTTGAACCACTCTTACATATTTAAGATAAATCCTGCTTGGTTGTGGTATATGCATTGTTGGATTTTTATACATTGTTAGATTTGTATTATTTTTTGAGGATTTTTGCATTTACATTCATGAGCGATATAGGTCCCTGGTTTTCTTGTAATAGCTATCTGGGTTTAGTATTAAGGAAATGCCAGCATCATACAATGATTTCGGAGGTATTCCCTCTTCCACTATCCTCGGAAAAAGATTACACAGAATCAAAAGAATTTACTCATTAAATGTTTTGTAGAATTCACTAATGAACCCATCTATGCCTAGTGATTTCTGCTTTGGAAGGCTATCAATTATTAGTTCAATTCCCTTAATAGATATAGGTCTATTTATATTGTTTATTTCCCTTTATGTGAGATTAGGCACATTGTATCTTTCAAGGAATTTGTCCATTTCATTTGGGTTATCAAATTTGAGGTCATAGATTTGTTCATTGTATTCTTTTATTATCTTTTCATGTCTATGGAATCTGTAGTGTTTCATTGTGGTTTTGATAGTCACATCTTTAGTAATTAGTAATATTAAGCATCTGTTCATGTGCTTATGGCATTTAATGCTTTAAAAACATATCAAATACCTGAGTCTGGCCAAGAATTTTGCTCCTGCTATTGTGCACCCTAAGCACATATTTAATGGTCTATAGAGACCACCTACACTGGCTTTATTTCTAGAGGAGGAAGGGAAACTGACACATTGCCATATGGCAGGTACTTTACCCCCATAACCCAGGTACTTACCATTTCACTAGGATGACCAGTCTATGGAGTTCAAGTGCTGCCTTGCAGATAAATGCTTAACAAAGTACAAACAATGCAAACATTTTATTCAAAATCCTGCTGTCACACTGAACAAAGACTTGGAAAATGCATGAACTCAGTTCATCACCAGGAAGAACTACACCTTCACTGAAGCTGGTCATGAATATATTCTGAGTCCACAGGATAGTTGAGAACAGTTCTTCCTGGCTAGCCTCAAGTAGTCTTTTCATTGCACTAATACCAGAAAATCCCTCTGCTGCTCTCTTTCAACTCCCCTCTGAGGGGATATTCAGTTTTAATCTGTTCCTGTGACTTGTGTTCAACTCAGAAAATCCCTCTTTGCCTTAATCTCTCCTTTATTCCTCACTTCTATTTCTCCTCTCTCTTCCTCTCTCTCTCCTTCCCCCAGCACTCTACCCATTTCTAGTGCATCATTTCTAGTGCATGCTGTGGGCTCTTACTCCCAGACTAAAAGAGAATAGTCAGGAAGTCCTACTGTACCACATTTAACTTACCTTAAAATAAATGTGCTTGGAAGAGAATAATGAAGACAATTTTTTTGCCATGTTGACTCTGGGTTTCAGAGAACTATTTTCCCTCACAAAACTATATTTAAAATAACTGGAATTATGCAGTAAAATAAAGGTACTCCCCATCCTGAATATATGCAAAATTCAAGGAACATCATGTATGAAATGATTACTTTTGCAAAAAAATGTATTTAAAAGATGAGATTTAGAAAGACAGCTAAATTCTTTTACTCCTCCCACATCATCTACATATAGAAGAGCTTCAAGTGTTCCTAGATTCAAGTGCAAAAGAGGACAATTACTTTTCTGTTAATTCACAAGGCAGAGAACCTAGGCTCAGATGAAGGCTGCACCTCCTCCCACTAATATATCTTCTGCTGCTTTGGAAGCCTCACAATCAAGAAGATGACTGTTTTCTACCATGGCCTTATCTTTCATTTATGGGTCTGAATCAATAAATATTTACCTTCTTTAAAATCATAATCTTCTTAGGAAATTTCATACTGCTTTCCACAGTTGCTGCACTAGTCTCCATTCCCACCAACAGTGCACTAGGGTTCCCTTTTCTCCACATCCTCTACAACACTTGTTGTTTGTTGATTTGTTTATGATAGCCATTCTCACCCATGTGAAGTGGTATCTCATTGTGTTTTCAATTTGCATCTTTTTGATGGTTAGTGATGCTGAGCATCTTTTTTTTAAATAAAAACATTTATTTCTTTAGACATATTACATAGAAGTGAATTCTTGGGTCAAAAGTAGTAAATGCATTTTTTAAAATTTAATTTTAATTGCTGTTTTTGTACAGTTTTCTGTCTTGTACTCCCATCCCAGCCCACCTCCCCAGCCATTCCTACCTCCCCCCCTTTTCCCCCCCCCCCCCCCGCTAGTTTTTGTCTGTGTCTTTTATACTTGTTGCTCTAAACCCTTCCCCTTTTCCCCTGGAATTCCCTCCCCTCTCCCCTCTGGTAACTGTCAGCCTGTTCTCAATTTCAGTGTTTTTGGTTATATTATACTTGTTTGTTTGTTTTGTTGATTAGGTTCCTGTTAAAGGTGAGATCATATGACAATCTTTTCATATGTGTCTGTACCCTCTGTATGTCTTCCTTGGAGAAGTGTCTGTTAAGGTCCTTTGCCCATTTTTTAATTGGGTTCTTTGTCTTCTTAGAGTGGAGTCATGTGAGTTCTTTATATATTTTGGAGATCAAACCCTTGTTTGAGGTATCATTGGCAAATATGTTTTCCCATGTGGTTGGTTCTCTTTTCATTTTAATGCTGTTTTCTTTAGCCATGCAGAAGCTTTTTCCCTGAAACACCAATCCAAAAAAAACCTATGCACCCCAATGTTCATAGCAGCACAATTTACAATAGCCAAGTGCTGGAAGCAACCTAAGTGCCTATCAGTAAATGAATGGATTGAAAAATGATGGTGCATTTACACAATGTAATACTACACAGCAGAAAGAAAGGAGGAGCTCCTACCCTTTACAACAGCATGGATGGAACTGGAGAGCATTATCCTAAGTGAAATAAGCCAGGTGGTGAAGACAAATATCATATGATCTCACCTTTAAGTGGAACCTAATCAACAAAACAAACAAGCAAGCAAAATATAACCAGAGACATTGAAATTAAGAGCAAATGGACAGTAACCAGAGGGGAGGTGGGAGAGGATAATGGGGGGGGAAGGGGAAGCCTTTTCAGGAACAACTATAAAGGATACATGGACAAAACCAAAGGAGGGTGGAATCAGGAAAGGCAGGTAGGGATGGCTGGGGTTGGGGGACAGTGGTGGGTAGAAAAGAAAGACAACTGTACTTGAACAACCAAAAATAAAATAAATGGAAAAAATTATAATCTTCTTTATCTATTCCAGATCCTCCAATACCCTGTAATAATTTGTCAAATTCTACAAAAATATAAGGGGAAAAAACAAAAAAAATGGGAAGAAGCTGAGTGTATCATTCAACACACAGGTTTCCAGAAACTACTGGCATTAGATGAGATGACAACAACAGAATTTTTGAGCTATGTGCAGGGTAAACCTGGTTTCAGAAAAGGCAAAAGGCCCATGGAAGAAAATCTAGACAGGGGCATAGCACCTGTGTTAAGTCCACACTCCATCTCTTGGCAGCTTTGGACTTGATCACATTACCTAACTTCTCTGAGTCATCCTTTCCTCAACTTTGGATTGAAGAGATCATGGAATAAATGAAATGACTGATATTACGTGATTAAGTTTTAAGTTTCATTGTACTACATAAATGTGAAATGATAGTTGGATTAATATATGTTGCCATTTCCCTCCCTTTCTCCTCACTTTCTGCTCCAGTGTAACTTATTAACTTACAGAGTTGATAAGACAGTTCTACAACAACTTGTAAGAATAAGCTCATTCCCTACCCTTATTAGTTTGCTCATTGGCTTGTTTTGTACTTTTTAATAATGAGGTTTGTTTCCATACATTTGTACTTAGTCTTCTTTAGAGCCCTGGCTCACATGTGTTAAATCAGTAGTTGATGTTTATGTGTAAGATTCAGAGCTCATCAGGAGAGAGAGTCCTCGGGCTCATCTTCGTTAGTGCTGGGTGTTGGCCTAGCTACATTCCCACTAGTATACCAGTCAAAACAGCTGTGTTATTAAGATGCTGAGGTTTACAAAAACATTTCTTCCTCTTTGATTGCATTTTCCTTGTACTATGTAGCCAATAACAATGAGAACAAGGAGTCAGATAATAATCATCATGTTTCTCCAACAGGAGCAGCCGAAGGAAGCAGGTGTGCCTGCAGTACCTCAGTGCTTAGGCAAATCTACCATGTTAACACAGGATAGCAGGGCCCATTATTTCCTTTGTGCTCAATTCTAGGCTGCTCTGGGTCTAAGCTTTTGGGAATGTACAAAATATTCTGAAAGCTCTTGAAACACCACTCAGATGAATCTTGTATACCTTCATGAATGACTTGGTTTATATACCTTTCCTGGAAAGCAAAAGGAAATTCTCATCTGATTCCTAAGTAAACATTCCTTGCATTCTGAGACTATTTG